>JAOTRH010114198.1:0-15153 GCA_034768845.1 Heliamphora exappendiculata
TATTGCATTCAGACACGTTCAATTCGACTTATAAGAATTGAAATTTTACCTTGTCAATTTTTAACCAGTCTGAATCATACAGACCAGTTCGAATCGCCCAAGTTTCCAATTCTCTTATTTGTTTTTTTGTGCATTGATAGCACAAGCCTCAGAAAATCCGTAAGGACACTATTAAAATGATTTGAAGTCATCGCAAAAAAAAAAAAATAATAATAATAAAATGCTAATTGAAACCTTGTTTTCACATCAGAGGTAATCCTAAATACCTAAAGCATTATAAGATTAATCTGACACCATTGGGAGATTTAGTCAAACCTTATAAAATGAATCCATAGATCAAGATGATTCATGACCATGCGACCGCGAACGAGCCGCAAATAATTTGATTACGTTGTATATATATACCAAATCATTTCTCCTCAGCATTATATTAATAGCAAGTTAGGCAATTCATGTCACACTTATTATTTGTTTCAATCTTTTTCTTAATTTAAAAAAGTTGGTGTTCATAGAAGATTTGGAATATCTCAAAGCAAATCAAGAAAGAAAAAAAAAAATCCAATCAATGTTCAATCATACTATTATTGGTTAATTTAGTATTATTTTGTTTTTACACGATAATAAAGTAGGTGGGGGGAACAATATTTAGTCTTTTATTAATTTAAATTATAAATTTAGCTATTAATTTTAAATTAATGAGAAAGTGAATAATATTATTTATCCATCTTATAAAGTGTACAAGATAATGGTCCCGTTTGGATAACTTGTTTATTGGCTTGTTTGACTAATAAACAGTCAAATAAGTAATTTTGCTTGGTTTGCTAAATAAGTAAGATTTAAGCCAATAAACTAAATAAGTAAATTTTAAGTAAAATTTAAGGCAAATATTATTACTTATTCAAGCAAATAAGTAAAAATAAATTATTTAAAAATCAAAATAATCAAACAAATTTATTTATTTTTATTTTTACTTATTTTATAATAAACAAATAAAGGAACAACTCATTTTCCCAAACGGCCAACACTTTAAAAACTGCTATTTATCTGATAAATTAAT
The DNA here is from genome assembly GCA_034768845.1 of Heliamphora exappendiculata. NCBI lineage: Eukaryota > Viridiplantae > Streptophyta > Magnoliopsida > Ericales > Sarraceniaceae > Heliamphora > Heliamphora exappendiculata. The sequence continues at coordinate 1,058 of JAOTRH010114198.1, forward strand.
TAAATAATACTAACTAACTCGTTGGTTTAGTTCAAGGGCTTCTAGACCAACCACGTTGTGCCGCGTGTACATGTTGCTTTTTCATGACAGACGCTGGAAATAAAAGTGACAGGTAGCTCGATGCCAGCTCACCTCGCTAAGTTGTCAAAAGTCAATGTGGGATAGTATTTTTTATATAATTGTTTTTGTTTAGCAATATTTTTTATTTTAGTTCGAATAAAGATGTTTTTAATTTTTTTTTATTATGAGAAATTTTAAAAATAAATAAATTTGACTAATTTTTTTTTTAAGAATCTAGATAACACAAAAAAGTCACATTAATATTTTTATAAAACTTTTTTTCATTTTAAATTTCTTTGGTTACGAGAAAATAAAACAAATAAAAATTTAAAATAATAAATAAAAAATTCACACAAGACAAAAAAAAACTTTATACTTTGAATTTTTTTTTATCATACTGAATCGAACAAGTAAAAAATTAAAATCAAAAAATCAAAAACAAGTAAAAAATTAAAATAAAAAAATCAAAAAATTTAGAAAAGGCGACCCCCCAAAAAAAGCATTAAACCCAAACAGTGTTTTTGAAGCAAAAGTTGGATAGGTTAGTTCTCGTGATGGAATGAATGGGAAGTTGCCAAGTGGATTGGGTGCGGCGGCAGTGTCTATTCGTTTTTTACTTTTTTGTTTTTTTTAAAGGGACGCTTACGTGGCGGATATGGACGTTCTATTGCGCCGTTTCTGAAGGTTACCGAATTTTTTGGAATTCCTCGGAGCATGGCGAGGTGACACGCGTTTAACGATGATTGGATTTGTTTGTTACATGAAAAAGGAAACGTAACTTTTTTTTTACATTACCAAAAGTAAAGTCAATAATGAAATGGTTACTGTGGTCTTTTAGCGCTTGTTTGTTTGTTTAGAAATAAATTAATAAATATAAAATATTATTAAATATAAAAATAGATATAAAATAAATAAAAATAATATTAAATATGGTATATTTAAATATATGTTTGATTTTATGATTAAATATGAATAGTTATAAATTTATAAAATATAATTAAAAACTAACTTTTCTTATATGCCCTCACAAAAGTTTAATTACACAATTGGTGTCCCTTTTCTCCCAATTCTCCACAGCAGTATTTTCAGCAATCAATTGAACAAATAATTTTTTAGGAATGAAATTGGTAAGGCACCGAAACATAAGAAATCAGCAAATGGATACAGCAATCAATTGTACAAATAATTTTTTAAATGAGGGTAGTGATGTCTTTTTCTATAAGGAGGATGTGAAAAACCTCACTATACCCGGTATTTTAAATCCCAGGATACAGCACCCAGATGGATTGTAAATTCCATACAACTTGTTGTGCCCAACATGGGATGTGTGATCCCACCGGAGATTATATCCAATCTAGTGTCCTATATCCCTTAAACAAACAGCTCCTTAGGGAACTTGGTTTTAACTTTCACCTTTTATTTAAAGTCGTTTTAAATTAAATAAATAAAAAAATTTATTAGAATTTAGGCTATGTGTGTTGAATTTTTAAATTCAATTAGTTTTTTTTTCTTGAATTTAATTAGCAATTGAATTCAGGTCATTCAATTAGATTCAATACCAGAATTCAATTGACAATTGAATTGGTCATTCAATTGCCAATTCAACTCTGGTGTAACTCTGCATGGGAGAATGACCTGAATTCAATTGACAATTGAATTGGTCATTCAATTGCCAATTCAATTCTGGTGTAACTCTACATGGAAGAAATTCTATATAAAGGCTCTTGGTATTCTGATAATGAATGACAGAGCACAGACAGAAGATAAGTGAGAGGAGAAAGAGAGATACATATTATAATTGTCTGTTGTGAGATAGAGAAAGATGGACGAGATACGTTCGTAACTGATCTTAGGTGGTGTTCCAGCGTTCGGGTCAACCGTTTTATCCTGGGAGAGTGACGCCGGTGGAAAACCTACAACACTTTCGGTAGGCGGTGAATCATTCTTACGGAAACTGCGTTTGCAGAACTCGGTTTGTATTGTCTATTCATATTAATTTCTGCATTTCGTTTCCTGTAATTTCAGTTTATTGTAATCGTTATTTGTTAATAAAGATATATTTTCTAGACCACCGAGCAGATCTTATTTTGCGTTATATTTTTCTTAACAATGTGTTGGATAAATTTTTTTATAATAAAGTCAACTATACTCTAAAAATAAAAAAATTGTGTTATTATCCCAAATAATATAATTTAAAAAAAAAAAGAAAAAAGAACATATTAGACATTTTAACCAAAAAAAATTAAAAAATGTAAAAAACTACTTTAAACAAAATGTTCTAAATAATTTAAGTTTTTTCTTCATCTTTTTCTATTAAATTTAACATCTCAAACAGTAGCTGAATTAATATAAGTAGAATTCTCCAAATAATTTAAGTTTTTTTTCCCTCTTTTTCTAAAAAAATAAACTTTTTAGAAGTTAAGATTTTTGATAACCCAAACAAGAACTAAATATAAGTAGAATTTATGCAAGATTCATTGCGTTAGTATTTATAATTGTGAAATATTATTTGAATAAATTAATTTGATGTCTATATGAAATTTGCAAAAAGGTAAATGAATACGGGAATCGCCCTGCGATTCTATTCTCTAGTTTATGGCCAGCAATATGTTTTTGGGTATAAAATATTAAAGAAATAGAAATTTTACTGTTTCATGAAAAGAATTAGGACAAGCTGATTCATGAGCAAAAAATATATATATATATAGATATATTAATGAAATGATTAGAAATTATGATATCACCGCAAGAAGAGCACATTTTAACTAGGTTGGAGCCCTTCTTATGTCAATTTTAAATTTTATCTTTTTTAATTTTAATTTTGTGATTATACTCATATGAATAGATTGTCCGCGTATTAAAGTCGAGATTAACTCTGGATTGAAATCAAGTTAATATAGTTTTAAGAAAATTTACTTATTTTTTATTTTTTATTTTGAAATTTATTGAGTATAAATCTCATTCAATTATTTTTTGCATGTATAACATTTGGATGGGTTACAAAGCGTTGTGATTGCATTTGATTGGGATCAAAAAACACTTTGATGAATTCATATTTAAAATTTATTTATGTAAAAATTTAAATTTCACTTGATTTATGATTAGTCACTTGAATTTTTATGATAAGGTCAATCAAACAAAAAAAAGACATTGAGAGCCACAAAGAGCAAGAAATTAACCGTAAGAAAAAAAAGAATAAAAAGTGAAACCTTTGAATTACTTGTGATTAAGAAAATTAAATATTATTACTACAATAATACAACGTGTTTCAGCTAATCTCATGAGACGAATATTAAATGAAAATTTTGTTTTTCAGCGACATTCTTCAATTTAAAAAGTTTAACTTAAATTTTGTATTGAAACTTTTTTTTTTGAAGGTTTACTATGTATGATTTCTTAATTTGACAAATTAAGGCTATTCTACCTTATTTGTGGGCCTATCATAAATAATAAATTATTTTTATACTTTACCAATAAATTTTTTAAAGATTTATGTATTACTATTATTACAAATAATATTTTTTTAAAATTTTTTTTAATATGATTTATTTTTAAAATTGATATATATATATAATAGTATATATCATTAAAAAAATCGGAGGCCTCATCCATATTTGCGCCAAACTTGAGGCAATCGCCTAATTGACCAAACATTTATGGCACCCTTGGGGAGCAAGCATAACAACGAAAGTTAACAATTGAACTTGTAAATTTATTTCTTTTCTTAGTATGAATTTAATAGAAATAAGATGTTCATATATAATACAATAAAATTTCTTACAAAACACATTATCTTTAAGCATAAGAAAATTTTAATTTTTTTTGGAGAGAACTTATACTACCTAACCATTTATGGCACCACCAACACACCACCACCGTCCTATGATTTTAATGGCATTATTGTCCCAGCTTTGTTGTCGGCGGCAGCATAATTATTGTCACCACCCTACTATTATTGTCACAATTGTCATTCTTATCAACTCTACTTATATCACTACAACTATTCTTTTTGTATATCTAAGCAGTACACTACACAACCACTAGTACTACTGTCAATTTTTTATTATTATTATCGTCATCACTATTTCCATAAACATGTTTACATAATTGCTAACATTTACCACTACTGACGTTATTGTCATTTTCATCTCATCGATGTTGCCTTTCTACAACTTATGACATTATCATGATATATTGTTGTTTATATAATTATTTAAAGAATGTGATATTAATGAGCTTTTGAACCAGCCAAGCAATTAAAAAAAATGTTTTTTAAAAAAAAAAAAATTTAGGATCGGAGTCAAATACAAGAATACAATTATTTTTCAAAAAAAAATCCCCACCGAAATAATGAACGGATAATGTTGTTTAAGCATAATGAAGGCCGAATTAAAAATGCTAAACTGGCCAATTGAGTTAACTTAATTAATTTGCAAGTTTGTTTGACTAGAATAGCAAGAATGTTATATAACAATTGTTTTTTATATTATATAAATGTACATATTAACATGAGCACTTGAAAGACTACAAGTTAGGCATTGAATATATATATATATATATATATATATATATATATAAAACAGAGCGGTTTTATATGGTACGCCATGTTTTTGATTCAATTGTTGAAATTGTGTCAAAAGAGTTATTAAAGAATTGAAATGAAAGAAGTTAAATTTTTTTTCTCTTTATAACTATCTCAGGATATTTGAAAAAAAATAAGAAATAAGAAAATTTTACCTCAGCATATGAAAGAATGGAAGAAAATTAGAAAGTTTATTATCTCTATGTGCATATCTCGAGAAATATATATGCATTTTTCTTCTTCAGCATAAAGAATAATGAAAAAAATCAAAAAACTAATTATTAAAATTAATTATTCATTCATCTTTTTTTATTTCAGCTTTAGTTTTTTAATAACTGATATTTAAAGATAATTAATCTTTTTGTTAAGAGTGTTTAAAAAGAATAATTAATTTTGATTAATTCAAATTACATTAAAAATTTCTTCATGCACAAATTATACCTAGTTGGGTACATTCAAGAACTTCATTTAAGCATACCAATTGATGTTAACAATAAATCAAGTGCTTGGGAAGTTTAACTAATATAATGAAAATTCTATGCGTGCACATTTTTCGGTTATTTTAATTTCAATTTTAATTTTAGTTTAATATAATAAATTTAAATTTTAGTTGTAATCATTTTAGACTCTACTATGTTCATCTATAACCAGTTATAGTGTATTCTTAGTTGGTTATATTAACTTTGATTTTTAATTATTTTAATTTTAGCTTTGATAATTTTAGATTCAGTTATATAGTTATCTTAATTTTAAACTTAGTGATTTTCACTTCTATTTTTTATTATACAGCTTTAAGCGTGCATTTGATTTAATTTTTTATGTATTTTTTAGTAAATTTTTCTCAGCTTTGTCCGAATAAGATTGTATTTTTAAGATTTTTACCGTCATAAGAAATCAAAAAAGTAAAAAAATCTGATAAAAAAAACTGGTAAAACAAACAAAAAAAACTAACTTAACAAGCTTTTTTGGCTTTTTGTGACAATTTCCAACTTTAGCATGGACGTGCATGCTGTTAGATTACTCTCATCAGAATAAACCAAAAAATAAAAAATTTCAATCAAAAAATAAATAATCCCAAAAAACTTCTGAAAAAAAATACTATTATGTTCTTTTGACCAAATGAAAGCTCAGGCCTGTTTGGACTAGCTTTTAAGCTGCATTATTTGGTTTTTAAGAAAAAAAAGATTAATTTTTTTTTCCATCTCTTAATTCAATAATAAAAGTCAATATATATCCCAAACATTCTAATTTTTTTAAAACAAAATTATTATAATATTCTTACATAAAAAAGTTAATCTTACTCACAAAAATAAAAAAAAATTGTGCTAATATCCCAAACACTACAACTTAAAAGCTAAAAGTAAATATATTTTAATAAAAATCAAAAAATCAAAAAAACTATTATAAAAAATTATCCCAAACACTCATTTTTTTTAATTTTTTTTAAAAATTAAACATTTTAAAAATCAAACTTAAAAGTTATTTCAAACAAGCACTCACGTACAAAGTGCAAATATAATAAGCAAGATCATTTACAATTAAAAAATAAAAAATTAATAAAACTAGTTAGGCCATACTTTAAAAAATGGAAAAGAAATAAAACTAGTTAGGCGCCGTGTTCATATAAGTCTATTTATTTATTTATTTACAAATTACATGCACATGACTAAAAACTACTATCTAATGCGAAGGGTAAAAGGCGTATTGGGTCGAAATCGCCATCTGAAGGGTACTCTCTGTTGTATACATATAATTTGAAGTGTACCAACAACAAATAACATAAGAATTGGCAAGAAATTTTAAAAAAATTGAACTGCTGAAAATTTATAAAATATTTTAATGCAAAAATAGATCGAAACTTATGTTTGACACAATCTCATTAAGACAAAACGTCATCGCTATAGTGTTTCAATTTTGGTAGCACATATCTCCCAATATGAAATTATCTTCAATTTACAGAAACATCACAATTTGTGAATTCAGCTAACCAAAAGTTGCATTTTGAATTCCCAATCAAAAAAAATAAATTCTATATCGAGAAATGGACAATATGATGAACTGGGCGAGCCTAGCCTACGACCAGTAAAGTAATAGTTTTAGGCCCCTAATTTATTACAAATTTTTAAGGCCCCCAAAATTTTAAATATATATCCATATAACCCAACCCAATTAACATACAAAGTGCCTAATGTTATTTTTTTTTGATCTTAAACTCAGTTAAAAAATAAGTGCCCATGGCGCACTACCAAGAATAACAGTCCAATCCGACAATTCATACCTAATTCAGTATTTTTAATTTTATAATTTTATTTACCCAAGAAATAAAAGTGTAGAACAAGTGCTAGGATAATTCTCATTCAATTGCACTTTGGCTCTCGGTCGTCGCTGCTACTTTCGGTCGATGTCGTTCGCTACTTCTTGCTTGTAGCTGCTCTGCTCACCGGTACTTACTGCTCTTTGCTCGCCGGTCGCTCGCCAATTACTCAAGTGTGTGTATCTAGACCTAGCTCTCTAAAATTTTTCGACGTTCTCGTACTTGATTTCTAACTATGAGTAGTCTATGATGCTTAATTGATTATTAATTTCTACCTGTGAGTTGTCATCAAGAACAAATGTATCTTGTTATACGATGCGTGGATCTTTTCAGTTATAATTATTTTTTGAATTAATTTTGTTATTTATTTATTTTTAATTTGTACAAATTTTTAAAGAGTCATATTTTAAAATTTTGTTTTAGACCTTTTAAAATTCAGGACCGACCCTGATGACTGAACAACAAAAGCAAAGAAGGAGGGCAAAATTCAAAGACTTAGATGATAAAAACCCACATTCGGTCAATCTGACGGACGACGACATGCGTGTGTGTATTTTAGGTTAAACGCACATTTGAATAGGTCCTCCCAACCACGAAATTTGAGTATTATTTGAAACTCAAACCCAAATTCAAGGTTAGATTATATATGACACTATAAATCCTCGTTTCTAACCAATGTGAAATAGCTCCATAGTTATCCAATTTACAATTTTCAAATGACGCACTTTAGAGTTATTTTTTTATTTACATATTAACGATTTTGAATAACACAAAATTTATAATTAAATTTCACATGGAGATGAACATATTAGCACTTAAAATCACGAGAAAAAAATTAACTTAATTCCAAGTTGTTTAGCTCTAAACTTAGTTAAAACTCATGTTCAAAAATGTTCAAAACTCACATTATTCAGATACTCTTTCGATTTCAATTCGCACTTTACTACAAAGTTAAAAAAAATAATAATAATAATAAATATACGCATAAAATTTCAATTACAGTTTTTGATTCTTGGCAAATACGATTTTTATTATTTTAAGCTATAAATTTATAACTTTAAAAAATATTTATAACTTTTATTTAAAATCATAATATAATCTTTTCAGATACATAATTTATAAATTCAAAATTTTGCCTATAGCAGAGCCCATTTGTTATTTGTATATTTGTTTTTACCTTTAATTTAGCTATACCTCTCACCAGTACATTATAATTGGTGATGGCTCTCTTTATAATTGCATCTCCATGACTTCTGTGACATGAAAGATACGGCTGGAGATCGTCTATTTTCAAACAGTAATGCTACAATGATTCGATTTATATTATTAAAATAATATCTTAAATAATGTAGAATAATTATAAGTATTGATGTAATAAAACTCATAAATAAGTTTTTTTTAAATATAATATTTGTGTTTATAACACATTATTTGAAATATTAATTTAATAAATTAAGTCAAATATTGGATTTGTTTGAACAAACTTACTCATTAGCTTATTTGTTTATTTGGTTTATTGACATATTTTTGTTTATTTTTATTTTTTCTGATTTTTTTTTGTATTTTGATTAAAAAAATTTATTTTTTCGGTTCGTCTCAATTAGAGGAGTTTAAAAAGTATAATAGTTTGACTAAATAATAAAAAAAATCACTAAATACGAAAAATTAATTTAATTAAATAAATAAATAAAAAAATAAGTCAATTTATCTATACAGAGCCATTCTAACGTTATTAACATTTAAATATACCGTCTCTAAATTTTAAATTACCAGCAATTATATAATTTGGTTGTGATATCAAAATAGACATATTTAATGACATGATCCTGCGACACTCAATGAATTGAAAAAGTGGGCTACAAATTTGGAGTAAGCCCATATTTACCCTAGATTTTTTAAAGGTTTTTTTTTTTAAAAGTCTTTTAACAAGTTCATTTGTTTGACTTTCAATTATAATTAATTAGTTTTTCTAATATATTTTTATATTTATTTTTTTATAAAAAAATTAAAAAATCAAAAATTGTATAAAAAAGTTAGGCCAAACACACGCTAAGAATATATGATTTATGATTTCGGTTTCATTTGAAAACCGGTTTTAAACTGGCTTAAAATCAAATTTTTTATCTTTTTATTTAAAATTCAAAAGGTCAAAATGCCACGCTGTCCAACTCAAAATTTTTTAACTTTTTTTGTTATTTACATAAAAAATTATATTTTTTTAAAATATCGTAATTTTAACTATACACATCTATATTGAATATAAAATTATTTAAAGATAAATTTTTAAAAATTATAATAATTTTAAGTAAAACTTTTTTATTTTTTGGCTTAAAATTATCCTATTTCTCTTCTAAATAATTTTTTGACTTTTTAAGTTTAAATTACCTTTAAGCAAAAAATCTAAGTTAAAGCAAAGTTGCCAAATGAGGCCTTCATCTCATTCATCAATCACATAGGTACAACAATAATTTCTTGTATACTGAAGTATATATATGTTCTTCAAAAAGGGTTAAATTAAAAATTCCAAAATGTTAAAATTTAGTTTGTCCGCACGTAGGGTCGGCCCTAGGGGTTGGCAAGCAAGTCGCCGCCTATGACCCCTAATTTGTTAAAATTTAGGATTTTATTTGTATTTAAATTTAATATAAATATATTTTAAGTTTTTTTCTTATTAATAATCTTAGGTAGAGCACAAATGATAAGTTAATTTTATTTGCATATTTTTTTGTCTGAAGTTCAACTCTTTTTACTTTTTTTTTGTTTAATTTATTTTAAGTTGTAATAGTTTTAACGTTATTCCAAGCCACTGATAATTTTATAATAAAAAATAATATGAATAGAATATTAAAAATAATATATACGATCATAATATACTTAAGTCATTGCTTTTTAATATTAAAATATTAATTTTCTTTTTACCAATTATATTCAAACACAAAATTTTGACTAAATATAACCGCTAATTTTCAATTTAATGGAATAAGAATTTTAACACATATACTAGCAAATAGTCGTTACATTTTTTGGGTAAATCAATGCATTAAACAAATACTATCTTAAGTGAGAAATAGACCCTAAGAGCATATTTGAATATAGAAATAAATGGATTGAAAATTGAAATAAAAAATATTAAGGCTTACCATTTCAATTTTGTCTTTCAGGCAAATAGTCTCGTGTTTGTATCATAGAATTGGGATTCGTTGTCTAATGGATGATGAATTGTTAATTTTTCATTCATGATATTATTAATATCAAGTTCTCTATGTATTATTAGTATAAAATTTTAAATTATTATTTTTATTTAACTATAAAAAATAATTTCACAACTTTATTAATGTTAACAATTTTTACTACGAGTTATAATTACTTTTTATTCTATAAATAACTAGTTTCAGCTGTAATTTATAATATTTTGTTAACACTTACAATTTCTACTACCTAACTTCTACTACAAGTTATAATTTATATATTATTAGTTTTAAAAATAACGAACACTATCCTAATCTATTCTATAATAATTTGGAATTAAAAAAAAATGTACAACTCACGGTATTAGTTATTCCTATTATTCTATTTAATCACATCCATAATAACAAACTAAGCCTAATTAAAAATGGAAGGAATGGGGTAGCAACACTAGTAATTTTGTAAAACAAATTGAAATTTGAAAAGAAATGAAATTGGCAAAATTTCTTTATTTATTTGTAAACTTATGTTCCGTTTGTTTTGACAGAAAATATTTTTTATAAAATGTTCTTTATACTCACTGGTATTTGGTACTATAAAAACTAAAAGTTAACAAAAAATAATTTTCAAGTCAATAGAAATTAAGTTTCTTTTGGTAAAAAATGTATTTTTAATGGCTAAAAGTAGTTTCCACTATTACCATCCAACCTCGGTTACCTCCACTAGTACCACCATTCTACCACCACCACTATGATCCCATGCACCATCACCTACATTTGCAATCTAAGGTCGAAGGACTTGGGGACAAGGTCAGGGGGTTCAGGTGTTAGGGGTTAGGGATTTGGGGTTAGGGTCTAGGTCGAGGCCTGGAGTTTAGGGGATTGAGGGTTCGAATCTAGAGTTTCGGTGTCAGGGGCATTGTTCCTGGGGTTCGAGAGTCAAAGGTCCAAGATATGAGTGGGTCAGGATAGGGATCAGGATTCGAAGGTTTAGTAGTTTAGGGTTCAGAGGATCGGAGGTCTAGGGTTATCGAGGGTATGGCGTTAGGGTGTCATGGTTTTGATGTTTAGGAGTCGGAGATTCGATTTTTAGGAATCGAGGGTCTTGGGGTAGGGTTTGGTGTTAGATGGTTTGATGTTCTGGGTTTTTAGGAATTCAAGGGTTAGGGGCCAACATTCCGGGTTCAAGGGTTAGGGGTCTAAGGTTTAGGAGTTAGGGTTCGAGAAAGGGGTTGAGCTTTGGGGGGGGTATGGGGAGCGAAGGCGGGGGCCCAAGGTCATAGGGTTTTGGGTTGGGGGTATGGTGGTCTAGGGTTTTGAGGGTAGAGGCCCAGGGGCATGGGGTGGGGTTAGATTTTAGATTTCAGGGTCTAGAGGCTAAGGTTAGGATTAGGCTTAGGGCTTTGGTGTTCTGATTTTTTAGGTGATCGAGAGTTAGGGGCCGAGATTAGAGGGTTAGGGGTAGGGGTTGGGTTTTGAGGGTTTGGAGGGTCCTAGGTTCTAGGGTGTTAGGGGTCCAAAGTCCAAGAATTAGGGTTGAGCGTCAGGAGTCAGGGGTTAGAGGTCGTGGGTTGGTGTTGAGTTTTGGAGTTTAGGTCCGGGGGCCAAGGTTTAGGGTTGGGGATTCTAGGGGTCGAGAGTTGGGGGCCAAGGGTCCAAGGGTCCAAGGGTCTGGGTCTAGGGTTGGGATTGAGGGTTTCCGAGGTCGGGGGTCGAAGGTTGAGGTCAAGCCGACCCTTCGGGGTTGAGGTTTAGGGGTCAGGAGTTGGAGGTTATGTTATGGAGTTCAGGGTCTAGGAGCCAGGTTCGAAGGTTTAAGGGTTCAGAGGCCATGGGTCAAGGGTTTAGGGTTAGGGGTCCGAGGCTTGGGGATTTGGAGACTAGTGTTGGAGGTCGGGGGTCAAGGGTCGGGGATCATGAGCTAGGGCTTAAGAGCCGAGGCCAAGTGATCGAGGTGTAGTGGTCAAGAGTTGGAGATTAGGTTATGGAGGCTGGGGCCTAGGGCTAGGTTCAAAGGTGTGAGGGTTCGGGGCCAAGGGTTATGCGCGTTGGGCCATGGGCCATGGGTTAGGGGTCTAGAGTCGGGTTGAAGGGTCGAGGTTTGGGCATCACGGCCACCACTACCACCATTGTTTTTACTTCCACTATTGCCACCGTTATCATTAATTTTTACACTACAATATTCACTAACATCATTATATTTAAAGTCGCAGTTAAAGACATAAAAAATAAAAATATTTTTTATCAAAATAAACAAAACTTTAATTATGAATGTAAAGCAATCTTTTATTTATTTTTATATATAATTTCACAAATAACATCAGATTTTCCTCGTATTTTCTTTTAATTCCCCGACTTGTCATAACAAAAGGAAATGACTAAACTAAAATTCTCTATAGAAAGCTGGATCTCTATAAATTTATTCCTTGCAGATTTTTCCGCGCAAGAGGATCAAAAATTAAATCAATTAATGAATCTTGCTAAGAACAAAAGATATATACAGCACCCAGACAGGTTAATTTGTCATCCTTATCTTGTCCCATTGCTTCAAACATATCGAGAATCATGTATATATATATATAGTATCCAAACAATGTCCTAAATAAATGGTCTAATATCTTATTAATTAATAGCTAAAGTGTTTAAAAAATAATCAAAATTAGACCCTGGAGCCAACTTGGAGGGCGAGAGGTGTGTGTTGTGCAACACGCTCTTGTGTCTCAATGGTTTCATATTTTGGATATATTTTTATGATCGTCCTCGTTTAATTTGTAGAGCTCGTTGAAATTATTATATATACAAAAAATAAAATAAATTGATATTTGTAACTACGTAATTAGATTATATTTACTTACAAATAAAAAATAAATAGTAAATTAATTTTAAGAAAAATAGTTAAACAAATATTTTTTGATCACGTACCTATAAGTATATGATCAACTTCATTTTTATATAGATAACAAACTTGATAAGCTCTATATAATAAACACATCAGATTATATATATATATATATCAGAGCAAAGCCCATTAAAAACTAAGTAACGCATTGTCTAAGTGTGGAGCTAGAGATCATCTATATATCTCTCTCGAATGCCATCTATTTATCTGTTTTAATATATTGTAGATTGTTGAAAATTTTGAGTTGCAAAAATCTTCGCTCATGACCCAATTGCCTTTATTACATTGAAATTGAAATAGAAAGATAGAAAATTTTTAAAGTAATGGATCTCGTGCTTGGGTCAAATTCTTCTTTTGATGATCGATTGGAAAATTTGTAAAAGGCCCGAGAATAAATTCACCAATGTATGATTGACTGACACGTACTAACAATTCATATATTTCGACATGCACCCTACCATAAGAGTAGAAGATTTTTATAATAAGGATCTCGTGTTAAGGTACCAGGTTTGATGTATTGAAAAATAAAAACGCAAACATTTGAGACATGTGTTGTGTCTAATTGTACCAAATCAGCAAATAATAAAAGATTTTTTTGTAACAAGGGATCTCGTGTTAAGGTACCGGATTTGATATATTAAAAAATAAGGACAGAAACATTTGAGACGTGCTTTGTGTTTAATTGTACCAAATCAACTAGAAAATTCCCTGGGATTTTTTTCTTGAAAAAAGAGTATTTGATTTATTTTCATCTTTCAAGAAAAAACTATCTCTTAGTTATTTTTATTTATTTTTTGATTTGTCTCAACAAAAAAAATTAAAAAATAAAATTTTTGCAACCAAAAGATAAGAACAAATCATTCGATATGAAAATAAACAAAAAGAAAATCAGATTTAATCGACTTAATTTTGTGTTTTCTAAACTTATTTTATTTTTTACCCATATTTTTTAAAAAAGTAAAATCAGTTCGTCTAGACCATATAATTTTAAAAAATAAATTTTTGTAATTAAATCATAATAAAAATTGCTAAAGTTAATAATGAATACTTTACAGT
>JAOTRH010114209.1:0-15152 GCA_034768845.1 Heliamphora exappendiculata
TTATGATACATGTATAGGGTGTACTCAATGTGTTCGAGCCTGCCCCACAGATGTATTAGAAATGATACCTTGGGACGATCATCAAGCACTTCAAAAATGTGTTGATTCGTCTACAAGTTCTCAAATTAAGCACGCTCTACGGATCAAATCTCATAGAGATCGCACTTTTTATTTCTTCATTTTGAGGAGATAATTTAAGTTTGTTCAAGATCAAGCCATTCAAAGCCCTCGACAAATTCTTTTTGCCATATTCTCTACTGGAAATTTTGGAGAAAGTTCGATAAAAATTTTGATAAAAAATTCAATTCTACGATAAGCTATTTTATTGTACCATTTTATTTAAATCAATAAAATATTATTTTGTACATTCTTTTTTCGTGTTCTTTATTGCAGACTCGAAATTTGTGTGTTACAAATTTGGCACACTTAGTGGGACCCCTCTTCCTCTCATCTCTTTCTCCAACGTTGAGTTCGAATCTTTCATCTCCAGAAATGGCCTCCGAGAAAGTTCAACTTGCGCAGACCACTAGGAACATGGGTAAGAACATTGCCGTTGTCTCAAACTATAGCAACTCATCTATATGACCGGTAACCCGTAGCAAGACTAAGGTGACTAATTCCCTCGCGAACAAAGCATCCACAATGACTACCAACTCATCAAAGGCGGCGCATGACAAGTTTGGAAGCACCACGGCCCTTGCTTCACGTGGTATAAAGAAAAGCAATGGAAAGGACACTAAGAAGCTTGTTTCACTTCCAGAAGACTCTCCTTGCGAAAGTCTGTCTCCATGCCCATCTCGTTCAATCCCGGATGCAAACTCAAGCACTGGATCGCGCTTGGGTTCATCACCTACCAGTCCAAGGAACTCATTCTCGTCGAATCAGTCAGAATCGTCTTATTCAGTAGCTAGAAATGTAAAATGCTAGAGACGCAAGCCAAGGAAATTCACACCCTCCTGGTTTTACTCCACAAGTTACACCAGCTGCAAACACGAGCCATGCTGGAAAACAAGTTATGGTTAACGAGACCAATCACGTGCATGCTACGAAACATGTGATGGTTCAAAGTATGCGACCAACTTCTATTGGTTCGCTATCTGTCCAACAAATCCAGGACATGATAACAAATACAATCCAGGTGCAATATGGTGGGGCTCCACAAAATAGTCTCATGTACTCGAAACCTTACACAAGGCGAATTGATGACATCAAGATGCCGGCCGGTTATCAACCTCCTAAACTTCAATAGTTTAACGAGAAAGGGAACCCTAAGCAACATATCGCCCATTTTGTTGAAACTTGTAGCAATGTGGGGACAGATGGAGATATGCTTGTAAAGGAGTTTGTTCGATTGCTTACAGGAAATGCTTTTGATTAGTATACAGACTTGCAGCCAGACTCAATTGACAGTTGGGAGCAGATGGAGCGCGAGTTCCTTAACCATTTCTATAGCACGCGTCGTACTACGAGTATGATGGAATTGACAAACACTAGGCAATGGAAGGATGAGCCTGTCATGGACTACATCAAACATTGGAGAGCTTTGAGTTTGGACTGTAAAGACCGACTCTCTAAAATATCAGCTGTAGAGATGTGCATGCAGGGCATGCACTGGGGACTCCTCTACATTTTTCAAGGGATAAAACCATATACATTTGAGGAGTTGGCTACGTGCGCACATGACATGGAGATTAGAATAGCTAACCATGGAGGTAAGAACCATTATGTCCCCAAAAAATTCAATGACAAGAAAGATGCAAAAAAAAAGGGACAAACCCTCCAAAACCAATCCTAAAGAGTCAATAGCAGTAACCACAGCTCTAGTTAAAATCTCTGTTAAAGACAAGAAGAAGGAAATCAAGAAAGAATCATATGCCCAAGAGAAGGAAAAACAACCCACTTTAAAAGAATTGCAAGAAAAAGAATACCATTTTTCTGACTCTGACGTACCAAGCATGCTAGAGGATTTGCTTGAGAAAAAAGTCATTCAACTTCCTGAGAGCAAACTTCCTGAAGAAATGGGTCAAGTTAACGATCCAAAATATTGTCATTACCACCGGATCGTGAGTCATCCGACTGAAAAATGTTTCGTGCTAAAAGAGTTACCTATGGATCTGGCAAGGAAGAACAAAATCCTTATAGACCTTGATGACACGGCATACTCTAATCATGCTACATTCATTATAGGGTCGCCAAAATGTCTTGCCTCAAGTTCTAAAGTGAAGCCGTGGAAACTCGCAGGTTCAATGCTGGGGTTGTTAGGGTTGGTATACTAAAAATTATGTTTTTAGTATTTAATTTTAATAAAATTAATTTTTTATTTTATAAAAATCTTAATGAGCAATGTATGCATATCATTTCTTTGTTATGCATGGATGTTCAATATTCTGTATAGTATTTAATCAGGTGTGTAGAGTACGGTTTACACACAGAAGACCAGATTTTAGGTTATTGCAGAATATAAGTTTTATGTTCACAATTTAGATGAAAATAGACACACCATCGGTACGACTGTGGCACAGAGTTTTAGTAGACCTGTCTTGGTTACGGGAAATGGATAATAGCGTCGTCTATTGTTCTGACTCTCTGTGCTAGTACACTTTGTATGTATTGAACGGAACATTCGGAGTAATTAATTTAGTACTGACTACTGATTATATAAATTAATTCACACCCCAATGTTATTATGAATAGTGCTTATCCTCTTAATCCTGAAATTATTATTGATTTGCATATATTTAATATTCGTTATTTTGATTCATTAGAGGATGCGATCTTATATGGGTCTATATTCCTGGTGAGTTAGATAGCGGTATTATTTATTTGACAAATATTAATTATTGACAGAATTCATGTCCCGAAAATCAGGATTGACGATATCCCCTTAAGGATGCTTATAAGTTTTGACTAGGCCAAATCCTGTAGGTGATTTTAATTATCTGACGGTCGAATAAGTTAAGCAGAAGGGATTAAGAAATATCAAGATGCCGATTAAATTAAATTTTTAGTAATTAAATTTAATTGACGGGTATCGAGAATCTTAACGTGGTGAGAAATGGTAAGCATTTAATAATAGAAGCTCAATGCAAGAAGGCTTTGAGATTATATGTCAGAGTGCAATTATAGTTCTTTAGTTGTGTGAATTGTAATTCAATATTTTATAAAAATTACAGAAACCTCTGCATGTCTTTTCATAATTGCATAAATCTCTAAAAGGCATATGTGTTCCACTGGAAGCCTAGCTCATAATTACTCTCCGGTTCCCAGCTGTAGCCCTATATATACGCGGGTAGGATGATCCAGTTACAGATGATTTTATATCATTATTGAGATATTATTTTTATTTTTCAAGGACTTAAATATATCGAGACTCTGCCGGTAAGAGTTCTCGAAGGATCGTAGCTCATACTACGTTCGAGGATCGCGTAAGGGAATACAGTAAAAAATCTGACTAGAGTTTCAACTCGGAATCAAGTCGTAGTTGAAAATAAGATCTACAAGATGTATTGTTATAAATTAACTTTAGTTGCACGAGTTTTATTTTGATCGTTCTTCGTCAAAAGTTTTATCTAGAGTCCGTTTCGGCGTTTGTCCGTCCAGTTAATTTTTTACCGAAAATTACTTTGTAAAAACATGGCAATATTACCTCTAACAAATTGGTATCAGAGCCGTTTTGTTTTTTGTTTACGGTTATTGGGGCCGGGTAATTTTAGAGCTGTGCTAACTTTGTTTTGCAGACGTTTTAAATCCTAATTTTATGATCATCGTTTATTTTCATGTTTGATTGAATGCGTGGATTGTGATTATTATTATTTTTTTTAATCACGGAATTGACCGTGATAGATTAATTGATTGTGAATTCTACGGAGGTACATGATCAATGTAATAATTATTGTTTTTTGGTTTCTAGTTTTTTTATTTTATATAATCAAAATAACATTAAAAAAAAAAAAGGAAAAACAAGCAAACGTGAAGCTGCGGCAATCCCTACAATACAGTTGAGCAGAACCAGTAACATGGCTTGATCTTGGGAATCATGGATTATAAAATTTAAAAAAAAAAGGGAGAGAAGGAGGAAAGCCGCCGCAGGTTCCCAAGCCAAACCCTCCAGTGCCAGCAGCCTATTTCCCAAGCAAAGTTTCCCAAACAACCAACAGTGCATGATCCAAGCTTTAGAGTTCTCCAAGCTGCTGCCGCAAATGCATTATTACAGTGCGCCAAACGCACGCACAAACAGCCGGCGCAGCAGTGAATCACAGCAGTAGCTTCCATTCCAGGCGGCTAAAGCAAACAAAGGCGCTGGTTTTGAAGCGCCAACGCTGATTGGCTGGCGCAAGCTTCCATATTTCCCTACAGTTTCGGATTCCAAGTGCGCCAAACATTGTTCAGATCTTGGGATTAGTTTTTTTTTATTTTCAAAATAAAAAGCTTGAGCAAGCAGAGTCCCAATCAGTGGCTGCAGGTTTCAAAAGAAGCAGTTTCCAATCAACACTGTGGCGCAAGGTTGGGGCAGTCAGGCGTAATTGATATGGTTTATTATAAAGCATAGGATACGTGAATCTTATTTCGAATAGGATCTTTAGAGTTTTGATTGGATCATAAAATTGAAATTTATATTTATTTTATATTTAATTTATTTTTTTTATATATTAATTGCGTGGATGATAATTATTGATTTTTATTTATCCTGTTAATTTAATTAATTTGAATATTTGGTTTTAATTAAAATATTTTGTAATAGAAAATAAAATTAAGTTTTTTAATTAATTAATTTTAATTAAATGGAAAAACTTTAGATATTTTATTTTTTGTAAAATATTACGTTTAAGATGATTTTTTTAAATCAAATATCTTGAAAAAACATAAAAATTAATTCTAAATTTTGAATTAATTAAATAAAAAATATTTAATCAGAATAAATTATTATTTTTCAAAAAATATGGAACGAAAAATAAATTAAATAAATGCCTTTAATCACTACCTTAACTGAAAAGCTATAGAAAAACTGTGCATTTATTAAATTTTATTTGTTACGCATTTAAACACGAAAAATATGGTTTGATAAATCAGAATCTTTACAATCGTGTATACGGAAAGATATTTGATTCTTTCAGATTGTGTGATTTTTAAATTTAATAAATTTATTTTAATTAAACGAATTTTTATAGCTATAAAAAATGTTTAAAAAATCTAAGTGGGAGAAAAAATTTATTCACAGATAAATTCTGCGGTCTCAATGACCAGTTTGTAAGCGATACAAATAAACCTTACATATCGACAATATGGCCTTCCTCCCAAACGGACAAATTAATTGCTGTATCACCGGTACAAACCTTCTTTAGGGATAATTCTAGATAATTGTTAGTGTGGATCACTTCTCCAACTGAAGAGTTCATTGCGAAGCGATTAATTTAGAATTTGATGATGGTTAACACTTAGCTGTATAAAATAGTATCCTCTCCAATTGAGTCACTGCTATTATATACTGGACTGAAACTATGTCAGCTATTTAACTTTTCTTGGCATGATCAGTTGCCTAGAAAGTAAAATTAAAAAGAATTGGCCTGTCTAGTCTGATGAATAATAGTAGACGTCCACCCATTGTAGCATCCTATTCTCAGGGAACCAGGCTGCTAGCGAATTAATTTTAAAATGGTAGAGAGAACCAAATTTAAATAAATTCAATGTTTTACTCATCATAATTAATGGTTTTATTTAATTATGTGATTCTCAAGATTAAAATGACTTTCAACCCACTAGCTTCCATTCTCAAATAAAACAAATTTACGGGACCAAACTATGTTGACTGGAAAAGAAATTTGGACATTGTATTAACTACTGTAAATTACAAGTTTGTGTTAAGTGAGATATGTTCACCAGTACCTGATGAGGGAGCTACCGAAAGGGAAACCCAGGCCCATCAGAAGTGGTAGAAAGCTGATCAGATGGCTCGCTGTTACATTTTGGCTTCAATGTCAAATGTTTTGCAACATCAGCATCAGTCTATGCCCAGTGTCTATGACATGATGATGAACCTCGAAAAAATATTTAGGGATCAAAACTGTTCTGCTAGGCAGGTAGCCATGAGATCTCTAATGAATGCAAACATGGCTGAAGGTACACCAGTTAGGGATCATATTCTAAAGATGATTAGTCTTCTGAATGAACTAGAGATCCTTGGAGTTGAAATTAATGAGAAAACCCAGGTCGATATCATACTCCAGTCACTGCTTGAAAGTTTTAAGTAGTTCTACCTGAACTATTCTATGAATAAGCTCAGCTACTCATTGGCAGAACTTCTTAAGGAACTTTAAGCAGCCGAGGGTGTTCTTAGGAAGCCAGGTTCTGTATATGTGGCTGAGAATGGTTCTTCCTCTAAATCGAAAGGTAAGAAGAAGAAAAATATTCAAACACAGGAAAACACAAGTCTAAAAGCAGTTAAGGGACCAAAAGCTAGTGTGAAGAAGCCGAGAGGCAGGTGCTATCACTGTAACCAGTTTGAGCATTGGAAAAACAGTGTCCGATTTTTCTCAGTATGCAGAACACATAAGGTAATTTATGTTCACTAGTTGTTGAAACATGTTTAGCGGTATTATCTATTAGTACCTGGTGTGTAGATACGGTAACCACTAATCATGTCTACAATTCTTTGCAGGTGTTCCTGAAAACCAAGCAGCTTAGTGATGGAAAAATCTACTTACACATGGGCAATAATACAAAGGTGGCAGCAGTTGCAATAGGAGACGTCACTCTCAGTTTTAGTAGAGATAGGATACTACTTCTAAAAGATTGTCTTTATGTACCTTTAATTAGAAGAAATTTATTTTCCGTCTCGAATTTAATAAAGGACAAATATTCTGTTCATTTTAGTGACTCTATCGTTTTGAAGAAAAATAAATATTTTATTTGTTCTGGTACATTGGTGGATAATCTGTATATTATATCTTCTATCTCTTCTACACTGTAACTAACCGAAATAAATAACACATCTACTTTATCATATAAGAGAAAATTTTCTTCTTTAATGAACTAAACGTTTATTTAGCATTTACGCTTGGGTCATATTAATCTAAAAAGGATAAATAGACTGGTAGCAGATGGACCTTTGAGTTCATTAGAAGTGGAGGAACTTTCAGTCTGTGAATCTTGTTTAGAGAATAAGATAACCAAGAGGCCCTTTTTGGCCAAAGGCTATAGAGCTAAAGAATCGTTGGAGATGGTTCATTATGATGTGTGTGGTCCTATAAGAATCCAGAATAGAGGTGGCTTTGAGTTCTTCATAAGTTTCATTGATGACTACTCAAGGTATGGATACATTTACCTGATGCACCGTAAGTCTGAATGTTTTGAAAAATTCAAATAATTCAAGGCGGAGACGAAGGAG
This sequence comes from Heliamphora exappendiculata, assembly GCA_034768845.1. Taxonomy (NCBI): domain Eukaryota; kingdom Viridiplantae; phylum Streptophyta; class Magnoliopsida; order Ericales; family Sarraceniaceae; genus Heliamphora; species Heliamphora exappendiculata. The sequence goes on from JAOTRH010114209.1 coordinate 7,385, forward strand.
CGTCTGGGTAAAAATATCAAATCACTACAATTCGACCATGGTAGGGATACCTCTTGGGAGAGTTTAAGGACTACTTGTCATCAGAGGGAATTACATCTCAGTTGACTGCACCTGGCACTCCACAGCGAAATGGTATAGCAGAAATAAGGAATAGGACTCTTATGGAGATGGTAAGATCCATGATGAGTTATTTAAATTTACTTGATTCGTTTTGGGGTATTTCAAGGGAACGAAGGGTGGTCTGTTTTATAACCCTAAGGATCAGAAGGTCATTATTAGCACCAATGCCTGATTCTTGAAAGAGGATTATATTATGGATCATAGGCACAATAGCAAAATTATCCTGGAAGAACTGCGAGAAAATACTAGTAGAATGGAAGAGGAATCACAAGTCACTGATATTCCATTACCTCGTCATAGTGTGAGAATTATCGGAACAGGTGCAAATCAAGAACAGGGTGCTGATGCACAGGATTTAAATTTTACACAACCTGTTACTACTAGTACACAGACACAGGTAGTGCCTCGTCGTAGTGGGAGAATTATTTATCAATTTAACCGGTATATGTTCTTGGGAGAGTCTTTTGACAAGATCTAGGTAAAACTAGATACTGAGCCCTATAATTACAATGAAACATACAAGATAAAGATGCAGATCTTTGGCAAAGGGCTATGAATTCAGAGATGGAATCTATGTATTCTAATCAGGTCTGAAAACTTGTAGAGCCACCCAAAGGGATAAAACCCATTGGATGCAAGTTGATCTATAAGAAGAAGAGAGGAGCATATGGGAAGGTTAAAACCTTCAAAGTTAGGCTTGTTGCTAAAGGGTTCACTCAGAAAGAAGGAATCAACTATGAGAAAACCTTTTCGCCGGTAGCCATGCTTAAGTCTATCCAAATTCTCTTATCCATTGTCGCTCATTTTGATTACGAAATCTGATAAATGGATGTCAATACATCTTTTCTTAACGAAAGTCTTGACAAGTGTATCTATATGATACAACTAGACGGATTCATTGCAAAGGGCCAGGAGCGCATGTTGTGCAAGCTTAAGAGATCCATTTATAAACTTAAGCAGGCATCAAGGTCTTGGAACACTCAATTTTTTATCAAAGTTCGGCTGAATCATGTGTGTACAAGAAGCGTGATAAAAGCGTGGTGATCTTCCTAGTACTTTATGTAGACGATATCTTGCTCATCAGAAACGATGTGAGGGCATTCTATACGGTTAAAGTATGGTTATCTAGGTAATTCGATAAGAAGGACTTGAGAAAAGCAAGTCACATCTTTGGGATCAAGCTTATGCGAGATCGAAAACAAAATATGTTGGGCTTACCACAAGCAAAGTATATCGATGATATCCTTACTCGTTTTAGCATGTAGAATTCCAAGAAATAGTTTCTTTCTTTCAGGCATAGAATCACTGTATCCAAGGATCAGTGTCCTAAGACACCTGATGAGATAGAGAGGATGAAGGCGGTTCTTTATGCTTCGCCAGTAGAAAGCCTCATATATGTTATGCTTTGCACTAGACTCGGCATCTGCTTTGCTATTGGCATGGTTAGCAGATATCAGTCTAATACAAGGCACAGAGTATTGGACTGCGATAAAGAATATAATCAAGTGCCTAAAAAGGACTAAGGATTATGTTGGTTTACAAGGCAGATAGTCTAGTACCTTTGGGGTACGCAGACTCAGATTTCTAATCAGACATAGAGCTTGCATCAGTAGATAACCTTGTAGATCTTTTACAAAGAGCTTACCGGTTATGAATTTTGATACTCATGTAGAGGGCATGGGAGTCAGATGCATGGAAGCATAGTTTTAAGTATAAGTGGAAAATTGTTAGGGTTAGTATACTAAAAATCATATTTTTAGTATTTAATTTTAATAAAATTAATTTTTTATTTTATGAGAATCTTTATGGGCAATGTATGCATATATTTCTTTGTTATGCATGGATGTCTGATATTCTGTATAGTATTTAATCTGGTATGTAGAGTATAGCTTATACACAGAAGACCAGATTTTAGGTTCTTGCAGAATATAAGTTTTATGTTCACAGTTTAGATGAAAATGGATATACCATCGGTATGACTGTGGTATAGAGTTTTAGTATGCCTATTTTGGTTACGGGGAATGGATAATAGCGTCGTCTATTATTCTGACCCTCTGTGCTAGTACACTTTATGTGTATTGAACGAAACATTTAGAGTAATTAATTTAGTACTGACTACTGACTATATAAATTAATTCACACCCTAAGGTTATTATGAATAGTGGTTATCCTCTTAATCCTGAAATTATTATTGATTTGCATATATTTAATATTCGTAGTTTTAATTCATTAGAGAGTGCGATCTTATATGGGTCTATATTCCTGGTGAGTTAGATAGCGGTATTATTTATTTGACAAATATTAATTATTGACGGAATTCATGTCCCAAAAATCAAGATTGACGATATCCCCTTAAGGATGCTTATAAGTTTTGACTGGGCCAAACCCTGCAGGTGATTTTAATTATCTGACGGTCGAATAAGTTAAGTAGAAGGGGTTAAGAACTATCAAGATGCCGATTAAATTAAATTTTTAGTAATTAAATTTAATTGACGGGTATCGAGAATCTTAACGTGGGGAGAAATGGTAAGCATTTAATAACAGTAGCTCAATGCAAGAAGACCTTGGGATTATGGGTCATAGTGCAATTATAGTTCTTTACTGGGGTGAACTATAATTCAGTGTTTTATGAAAATTGTAGAAACTGCTGCATGTCTTTCCATAATTACAAAAACCTCTAGATGGCATCTGTGTTCCACTGGAAGTCTAACTCATAATTACTCTCCAGGTCCCTGCTATAGCCCTATATATACGCAGGTAGGCTGAACCAGTTACAAATGATTTTATATCATTATTGAGATATTATTTTTTTCTTTCAAAGACTTAAATATATCAGAGTTCTGTCGGAACGAGTTCTCTGAGAATCGTAGCCCACACTACGTTCGAGGATCATGTAAGGGAATACAGTAAAAGATCTAACTGGAGCTTCAACTCAGAATCAAGTCGTAGTTGAAGATTAGATCTACAAGAGGTATTCTTCTAATTAACTTTGGTTGCACGGGTTTTATTTTGATCGTTCTTCGTCAAAAATTTAATCTGGAGCCCATTTCGGCGTTTGCCCGTCCAGTTAATTTTTTATCGAAAATCGTTTTGCAAAACCAATGATCTTAGCAATATTACCTCCAACAGGGGCAATCGAGAAGACCATTCAATTTGGCTCACTTGAGGCTATTTCAATTCAAATCCAAGGTGAAAACACAAACGTTCACCATTGCAAAAAAAGTAGCCAAGTCTCAGGAGACGATGAAAGGTGGACTATTGTCACACGAAAGGGGTCACGACGAAACAAACCTAAGACCCAGCCGATTCATCCAAGAAAAAATCAAGGAAAGAAAAATCATCTCCGCCACGCTAAAAGAATTGAAGCGAGAAGGAGGAGTAAGCAAACATTGCTAAAATATGGTGATTGGCTTGACCAAAATTCGCCCACATTGATCACTCTGCGAGACTTCTTTCCAAATGAATACTTCAAAAGTGACTTGGTCGAAGCAGTCAACATGGTCTCAACTATCAAAGAAGCAGAGGAAAGTGCGGAACAAGTCCAAGATATCACAACTGCACCTGGCGAAGAGGAGATTGACATTCTTACTACTTTGAAAAGATTGAATCCACAATTTAATCTTTGTGATGCATCACAACTTCCTCGATCTATTTGGCTCGCCTTGGTTCAGGTGTTAGAAAATCTTGAAAAGTATAAGTCTATCAGTGATGAAGCAAGCAGTGCCAAAGAAAATTTCACCTCTTGTGCATCATGTTGTGCGGAAATTCCCTTCACTGATGAAGATCTTCACTTGGGATCAAAGCTACATAACCGACCTTTGTTCCTCTCGGGTTATATTAGAGAGCAAAAAATAAATCGCATGTTCAATTATGGTGGCACAGCAGTAAACATCATGTGTCACGCGCCAAACTCCGAGCCACGTGAAGCACCCATAAACAAACAACCACAACACCCAGCCCGATAATATACTCTCAAAATAAATATACATGCATTATATATAAATCCCAAATGGCATACATTACAAGGCTACAATGCCGAGAAACATGTATTAAGCATACATGATATAGGTATAAACAAAAAGGACTCTAACTCTTCCACCTCTCAACACCTCTAGATCAACCAGCGTGACCGGTACTTGAAGAAAAGCAAATCCCACATCGTAAGCCAAGGCTCAATAGAAATTAGACAGGCATGCAGTATAAAAAAAATATGCTAAGAAATCGAAATGCAGGTTTAGACTCTCTTTTAAGTCTTGAAAACAGTTTGAAAATGGTTTTAGATCACAACTTACAAGAGCCATTAAAAACAGTTTTCACAAGCAATGGGAAAACGAGGATAAAAACTATTTTTTGACTCATCAGAGCCTTGAAAATGATTCCAGTATTACGACTCCCGTAGGCCGTAAATACAGTATTTCGACTCTCATAGGCCGATAATACAATTTTAAGAAAATTGATTTATCCATCCCAATATGCAATACATCTAAGCCATGAATTTTCTCGAACTTTTACCGAATGACCGCAGCCCCCATCTATGCAATGCACACAACCCTTGCAACACACATATCTTCACGGACTTTCACCGTAAGACTACATCCCCCAACTACTCAACACACACAATGCACGCAACTCGTGCAACACAAACAACGCACGCTACCCATGCAGCACACATATTTTCACAGAATTTCACCGTATGACCATTATCCGCCCTCATCGCATGCCTTGTTGATTAGGGTTTATCGAATATCTTCACGGACTTTTACCGTAGGACTAATATCCGCCCTCATAGACAATTTTACAGACTTTCACCGAATGACCATTGTCCGCCCCACGTATGCAATTTACAAACTTTCACCGATGGACCAATGCCCGCCCCACATATGCAATATAGATACAATTCTACGTATCAATAGGCATCTCTACACATATCTAAACCACGGGATAAAACTGCATATAATAGGATAACAAAACCCAAAGCCCTAAGGGCATCAAGACCACAGAGGCCACTCACCTGCATATCATGCACAAAGATAAACTATCCACAGTTCTATAGGCACAAAAGCATGTATAACCACGATGTCCCACATACGACACCACAAAACTCGATAAGACATATGCTGCTATCTGTGTGCATATCATGCACAAAGATAAACTATCCACCCCACGTATACAATTTCCTCTTCCGTTCTACTGGTATTTCTTCCAGTTCTTCCAGAATAATTTTTCTTTTAGGCTTGTAATCCATAATATAATCCTCTTTCAATAATCGGGCATTGGTGCTAACAATGACTTTTTAATCCTTATGATTATAAAATAGACCACCTTTTGTTCCCTTGGGATACCCCACAAAGAAACAAACTTCTGTCCTCGGTTTTAACTTACCTGCGTTTCCTTTTAACACATGTGTTGGATACTCCCAAATCCGAATGTGTTTCAAACTAGGCTTATACCGGGTCCACAATTCTGTAGGAGTAGAAAGTACTGACTTAGAAGGTACCAAGTTTAGAATATATGCTGCTGTCTTTAAAGCGAATCCCCAAAACGAATCTGTAAACCTGAATAACTCATCATTTACCTTACCATCTCCATAAAAGTCCTATTCCTTCTTTCTGCTACACCATTCTGCTGTGGAGTGCTAGGTGCAGTTAACTGGAATGTAATCCCCTCTAATGACAAGTAGTCCTTAAACTTTCCAAAGAGGTATTTCCCATCACCGTTGGATCGTACTGATTTGATACTTTCACCCAGACGCTTCTCTGCCTCCGCCTTGAATTTTTTAAATTTCTCAAAGCATTTAGACTTACGGTGCATCAGGTAAATGTATCCATACCTTGAGTAGTCATCAATGAAACTGACGAAGTACTCAAAATCACCTCTAGCCCGGATTGTCATAAGACCACATGCATCAGAATGAACCAGCTCCAACGGTTCTTTAGCTCTATGGCCTTTGACCGAAAAAGGACTCTTGGTTATCTTACCCTCTAAGTAAGATTCACAGACTCGAAGTGCCTCTACTTCCAATGAACTCAACGATCCATCTGCTACCAGAGTATTTAATCTTTTTAGATTAATATGGCTTAAGCGTAAGTGCCAAAGAAACATTTGGTTCATTAAAAAATAAAATTTTCTCTTATATGAAAATATAGATGTATTATTCGTTTTAGTTAGTTGCAGTGTAGGAGATATTAGAATAATAATATAAACATCATCCACTAATGTACCAGAACAAATAACCGTTTATTTTCTTTAATAACCACAGAGTTATTAAAATAAACTAAATTTTCGTCTTTAGCCAACTCAGAAACAGAAACTTAGTTCCTTCTAATGGCAAATACATAAAGACAATATCTCAATATTAAAACCCGATCTCTATCAAAACTGAGAGTGACATCTCTACTGCAACTGCTGTTACCTTGGTATTATTACCCATATGCAGGTAAATCTCCTCATCACTAAGTTGTCGGATTTCTTGGAACCCCTGCAATGAATTGCAGACATAATTAGTGGCTCCTGTATCTACACACCAGGTACCGGTGATAACACCGCTAAATATGTTTTCACAACCAATAAAAAGAAATTACCCTGTTTGTTCTGCTTTTTTAGAAATACTGGACATAGCTTTTTTCAGTGCCGGATATGATTGCAGTGAAAATATCTGTCTTTTAATTTTTTCACACCAGTCCGTGGCCCACTAATTACCCTAAAAATCGTGTCTCCCTATTTCTGAATATTTTTTTTCTTCATGCCTTTCAGGCCAAATGAATAACTTTTTTTTTCTGAAACAGACACATTTTCTGGTATTAAAGGAATACCATTGGCAGTTAAAACTATATTCAATTTGCATTTTCAGTCAACATAATTCAGTCCCGTTAGTTCATTTTTTTTTAGTATTGAAGCGAGTAGGTTGAAATTTATTTTAATTATGAGAATCACATAATTAAATAAAATCGATAATTATGATGAAAAAAATTTTGAATTTATTTTAATTTGGTTCTTTCTACCATTTTAAAATTAAATTGTCAGCAGTCTAGTTACCTGAGAATAGCATGCCACGATTGGTGGATGTCTACTATCTTTCATCAGACCAGATAGGCCAATTTCTTTTAATTTTACTATTTAAGCAACAGACCATGCCAAGTAAAATTAAATAGCTGGCATAATTTCGGTCCAATATATAATAACAATAACTCAGATGGAGAGGATACTATTATATACAGCTAAGTGTTAACCATCACCGAATCTCAAATCGATCGCTTCGCAATGAACCTTTCAGATTGAGAAGTGATCCACACTAACAATTACTTAGAATTATCCCTAAAAGAGATTTGTACTGGCGATACCACAATTAATCTGTCCGATAGGGATGAAGGCCTTACTACCAACACGCAGGGTTTAATTGCATCGCCTACAAACTGATAATGGAGACCGCAGAACTTATCTGTGAATAAATTCCATCTCGCACTTAAATTTTTAAAATATTTTTTAGGGTTATAAAAATTCACTTAATTAAAATAAATTTATTAATTTTAAAAAATACACGATCTGAAAGAATCAAATATCTTTCCGTGTACACGATTCTAAATATTCTGATTTATCAAATCATCTTTTCGTGTTTAAATGCGTAACAAATAAAATTTAATAAATGCAC
>JAOTRH010114240.1:3530-15152 GCA_034768845.1 Heliamphora exappendiculata
ATAAAGTAGAACCGATCCGGTCTGGTTCGGAACCGTGAGATTAATCCAGAACTGATAATCGAATTGTTCTTAACGGATTTAAAATTTTTTAATCCAGAACTGAACTGTGAGGCATAAAAATCGAACCGAACCGTACGGATCAGTCCGAACCGAACCGAATTATCGATTTTTTTGATTTTTTGTTCAGCTCTACTAAAAAGTTAAAGTTTTAAAAAGAACAAAATAGCTATTTTAACCAAAAAATAGTTTTTTTTGGTTAATGTAAATATTATTTTGATAAAAAATTAATTTTTAAATTTCTCATAACAATGAAAACCCAAAAAATAAAAAAGAATGTACCATAATACAAAAATATATTTAAAATATAAAAAATGGTTGTTTTTCACAATTTGATCAACCCGGCCCACTTATATAAACTTCCATATGGAAGCTTGTTTTTTTTGTTTCTTTTGTTTATAGCCAAAATAATTAAATTTGAGTTAAAATAGATTATTCGGTAAATTATTTTTTAAGCTAGTTATTTTGAAGTTCATCATGAAGTAAAAAGTTAAATTTTTTATTTTTTGTTCAAATTAAACAGTCTTGCCCATTTATAAGTTAAAAATAATAATTATATGTAATTTGTAGTTATAGTAAATAAATTATGAATGAGATGTGTTATTGTATTTTAAAAGTGATGGGAATTTGAGTAGATTATTTTAGGAATTGATATTTTGATTTGGCTTTTTGTTAGTGTTTTGATTTGATTTTTTTGCCTATTTTTTTTCAAACAAGATATATTAGATTTTTTTCATTTATGTTTTTAGCCAGAAACTAAAAAATCTAAGTAGTCAAACATGCCTTTAAAAGTTAATTATATAAACACCTACCCAAGGCCGGCCCTTATGTGGTGGCTGTGAGGTGGTCGTCTTGGCCCCAAATTTTGGCTAAAAAATAGGGCGTCCAAATTTTTAAGAAAAATTTAGGGTTTGTGCTCTTTTTAAAATTAATTTTAATTCTATTCAATGTTTTTTATTACAATTAGTCATGTCTCAATTTTAATTTTTTGAAATACCTTTAAATCATATCTTTAAATTTTTTTTGACCAAATCTCTTCTTAAGTGGGAATAAAAAATTATGTCCCATAAATATTTTTCAAATCTCTTCAAAAATTTCTCCCAAAATCTCTCTAAAAATCTATCTCTAAAATTTCGCGCCATAATTACCACAACCCTAACTCTATTTCTATCTTTATCATCTGTCGTCGTCATCTTCATCATTGACGCGCAAAAATATAACATTAAATCATGAGATGTATTTTGAAAATTGCACTGTTGTTTCAACGTATCACTTTTTGTATAATTGATAAATGTATCAGTAGAATATAGACAAGAAAGTACACTGTTATTTGAACTGATAATGTATTAGTTGAATATGTATTCTGAAAATTACACTGTTGGAACAACCGATAAATATATCAGTAGAATATAAACTTAAAAAAGTGTACTGTTATGTGAACTGATAACTGTATCGATTAAATATGTATTCTGAAAATTACACTGTTGGAGCAACTGATAAATGCATCATTTATTGTTCGAATCTGTAATTTGCACTATTGTTGCAACTAATACATTTATCTTTTGAGTTCAAATTATGAAATTTTGTAGAACTACTAAAAGCATAAGATGTATTTAGATTAAAGAAATTTCACATTTGTTTTAACTGATAAATGTATTAGTTTACTTCGTATTCATAAAAATTTACTGCTGTTTCAACTTACAAATGTGACAGAATAAGTTCTCAATAATATCTCATATATGCTTCACCAAAACTACCATGATATTTTATCATGTAATTATACAAGAAAAAACAAACAAAAAATAAAAAATTTAAAATAAAATCAATATAAATTATATTAAATACATGAAACCGCAAAAACATACGTTCCAAAAAAGAACAAATATGAATTACTTTCAAAATATGGAGACTGACTCATTCGAAAAAAATTAATTTTATATCCACAAATTAAAAAAAACATTAAAAAAATAATTAATTTCATATCCACAAATGAACAATTTTATATTTTTAAAATTAAAAAATCAAAATCAAAACAATCCAATCTAACAACAACATATACATACTAGTAAAAATCTAAAGAGCCTTTGAATTGTAAACGTGAATAATACTTTGAGCATAACGAAACGGTAATGAACAAATTGAATAATGAGTTGAAATCTATTACAAGTTAGGAAAATTAGTTAATTTTCAGTTTTCAACTAAATCGTTTGCCACTTTCGAATTTTAATGAGTTTTGACGAATTTTGATACCCGCGTCTAAAAATATTCTTTAAATAGAAAAATATGTCTGGTTAATTATATTGCAATATATTGTACAAATTAATATTTGTGAAATTGATACATAAAATCAAGAGAAATATAATATTTTTCATAAACAAAGTGATAAGTTAAGGTAATTCTGTGATTAATGTGCATCTTAGAATTAGAAAAATTATATGCAAAATACATCACTAGTTTCTATATAAGATAATGCATCCTATAATCAATGCATTAAAAATAAATACTTCTAAAAGGCATACTTCTAATTTTATGAAAATTAGGGGTATAAATATTTCTAAAGGGCAAAAAAATTGTAGTTAGGCCTACTGACTTATGCCCCAAAATGAGGTTAACAGGTGGGACAAAAACTTTTACATACTTGTAAAATGGGATTAAAATTCAATTAATTCAATTTTTAATACCTCTAATTAAATTTTGTATAAAATTAAATAAAAATTTATTAGAATTAAATGATCCAAATCAAAATTCAAATACTCAAAAAAAAGTATTTTATATATTAGAAGTATTGAAACTTTGGCCTTGATTTTATGATTATGATTGTTTTGATAGGTTTTAAATATAGAATATTGTTAAGTATATTTCTTGCAATTGTCTAAAAAAAAATTCAAAACCAAAATTTGATCAAATTTAATATGTAGTTAATTATGTCACAAAAAAATTCGATGAAATAATAATATTGTCTTTTGAAAAAAAATAATATATAAGCTTGACTATTATGAGAGAATAAATTCTCTTTGAAAGAAAAGAGAGGCGTCACATTCACCCGTCCCATTCTGACTATGCACAAAATATCTTTTTCTCTCTTTTTCTCTCTTCTCTCTCTACATGTTGATATATACCCTCTCCCCGAGAAGGGGGGAGGGGGGGGCACTTTATTTTTCAATAGCATTTGTTTTTTTGTTTGGAGTTAACTTGGTTGTTGGAGTCCCTTTCTCCGGCTGGCGATCGGAGGTTGGTTTTGTAGGATCTCGACAACTAGAATACTTGAGAGTCGACAGTCATCTCCTTGTTAGATCTTGTTATTTCAACCCATCAAACAAATAAAATTTATGAGGCACCCCGTACAACTATACACTTTTAATTGATAATTTTACAATAAAAATATTAAAAAATAGTATATAAGTGATCGATTGCTACTATTAATTTAACTTTTTAATTATGGTTTGATATTATAGCTTTTGATTTTGTTTGATGTTATTTGTTTGTAAATTAGATATTGATAAAATGTAAAGTAATAAAATAATAGATTATTTACGCTATGGATTTATTTTAGTGACTTATTTTAGGATAAATCCTGTGCAGTAAATTGTTATATCAGGAGATCCTGTTTTAAATATTTATTGTCTTTTGCGATATTTATACCTTCAAAATATTATTATAAAAATTGAATACATTTATAACTTGTGCACATTTAAGGATATATTTTTATTTTTTTATAATAATTTTGATATGGATACTTTTATATTCTCTTATAATTTATATAGTAGGATATCTTATACACAGTTATGAATCTATTTGTATTTTTAATTTATGGTAATCAAATTAGCATATTTCATATTAATATTTTCTCATATTAGTATATTACATACCCCTCACTATCTCGTATATTTAAATGTGCACTATCAATAAATGTATTAAATTTCTATAATTTGAGATGTATTTTTGGTACACGGTATAATAATGAGACTTAATAGAATACTTGTTTAGATTTTGGTTATTATCTCTAAATAAAAACACAAAATAGGATGCTGGATTACATCACCCTAAAATAATTTAATTTTTAAAAAAAAATTTATGTGTATAAAATGTTATAACGCTTTTTTTTAAATGTGTACCTAAAACTTACTCCTGATTAAGGCCGGCCTACACTCACTGAACACATATTCAAACAAAATCCTCACACATACCATGGATCCTACCAAATTATAAAATCCACTCTATATCAAAAAAATGTGTCTAATTTTGTACCTAGATCTATGGACTTAATATTTTTTTAATAAAAAAATTATAACCCTGTGAACATTTAAATATAAGTTCATAAGTTGGACTTGTGCTGACTAATTAAAATATTTCTTCTCAAAATCGGGACTTTGGCTCACAACACGACGGAGCTTCGGTTCCAGTAATTCTTCAATCGGTCAAATAATGGGTCCCATCACTTTATCTTTGACCATTAAAATTTTAAGGGTAAATTACACTGGCATTTTCTGAGATTTTTGACAAAAATAAAAATACTTCTTATGATTTTTAAAATATCACTAACACCCATTTTGCTTTAATATTTAGTTTCAAAACCACACTTCCGTTAACCGCGGTGAAAAATGATAACAAAAAATAATAAAATCAACTTTTAATTTTTTTAAAATACCTATTATACCCTTATTTTAAATTTTTTCAAATTATCCATCGTTTCTTCTTCTTTCTGTTAAGCCCCAACTGGTGCCGGCGATGTCCCAATTGGCACCGACGAGGTGGGAAGAGATGGCGTCAGTGAGGGTTTGGCAAGGGACGGCACTGATACTTGTGTGTGGTGGTGGCTAAGGTTTAGGAAGGAGACGGCAGCGAGGGTTGGGGATGAAGGTCAGGGTTTGGAGGAGGCGGTGACGACGGCACTGGTATGCGCGTTGATGGCGAAGGGGTGGTGGTGAGGGTTTGGGATGGAGGTGCCGCGAGGGTGCGGTGACGGCAACGGTTAATTGAGGGAGCTCCTTTGGCGACGAAAATCTGGCCACCGCCAGTCTCTTCGACCACCCATCACCGGCGATCTCCCTTCGGTGATGAAAATTACAGAGAGAGACCGAGACCGAGAAATATATACATGCGTGTGTGTGTATATATATATATATACACACACACACACACACAGAGATCGAGAGAGATGGAAATAAGAGAATTCGGTGACGGAACAGCGACGAGGGAGGCAAGGTGGCGATGGTGGGTGGTGGCGCCGGCGCTGGTGTTGCCGGCGGCAGTGCGTTGGTGTCGGTGGGTGGTGCGGCATCGTTGGAGTGAGGGGGGGGGGGGCGCTGGATTGGCCTGTGCAGCGCCTGATCTTCCTTTTTCATTTAATTTTTTTTTTCTCTTCCTAATATAGAGAGAGATGAGAGAGACATGGAAGGTTTGGAGGGTAAAAATATAAATTTGCAATTATAATTAACGGGATTATGGCAAAATCACTGATAGTGGTGGTCAGTAATATTTCAGAAATTATAGGAATAATTTTCGTTTTTGTCAAAAATCTCAGGAGAGGTCAATGTAATTTACCTAAATTTAAAAGTTTAATCTCCATAATTACCTGACAATCATGCTGGAAATAATCTTTTATAATGTTTTAAAAATTAACTACTTTTAAAACTGTTGTCACTATGCAACGATACAAATTTTATAATTAATGTACCAATTTTGTTTTTATTATTTAAGTTAAGCTGTTGTTTTCTTAGTTGAATTATTATTACTTTTTAAGTGCTTTTGAATTTAAAGGTCATAAAAAATATAAAATGGAACTAACTAAAATTTTATTTTCTAGTCGTTAATGTAGGTGTTTGGCAATGTTTTTCCCTTTAGCTTTTATATTTTAGTTTTAAAAAAGCAACTAAGGGTGTTTGGCAACTCACTAATATGTTCGTAGCTATTGACAAAATTATTATATTTTTTAACACAGTTTAAAATTTAAAACCCATAACCTATATCTTCTTTCAAATATTTTTAAACTTTACTACAACTTAAAATTACTCTTTTCAAAGTTATAATTTATAAATAATTAGTTTCAGTCTTACCAAACACCATCAATAAACTTTTTTCCTGAATTTAGTTAACTTTTTTCTTTCTAGATGCCTCTAACTAGAAACACTTGAAAACTAATTAATAAAGCTTAGTCCAAATTTACTTATTTATTTTATTAAAAAAAGTTTACTTGAACAAAAAAAAAATACTTAAAACAAAAGAAAATTTTTTAAAAACCTAACTTTAAAAGTAATTACATGTTGTGATTTAATCATCAATTCTCGAATGCAAACAGAACTAAAAATATGTACACACCAAAAAAAAATTACGTAAAAATTTACGTGGTTTAGCACAACCTACCTACGTCTACGGGTGTGAAAGATAATCAATTATAACCATAGGGTATACAATCTTAAGATTAAAAATACTTTAAAATTCAACACCCACAAATTCGAGCCCTGCAACAAACCTTGTTTCTCTGTTCAAGAGTTATTCTCGTGCTCCCGTTATTTTTTCATCTCTCTCTACATCTTACTTATTTGATTCAATTTTTCACATAATATTTAAAATTATAAGATACACATTTGTAGGCAAAACATAAAGTCCTAACTGTCATATAATTTTAAAATCTTAATTATATGGATCCACAAAATACAAAAAACATACTCAACATTGCCAAATGAATACACATCCAAAAAATCTCTTTCCGACACCCACCAAAGATTGAAATTTTTTTTGTTCCAATTTTAAACAAAAATTATCTTAGAAAACAAAAACACAAGCACAACCCCCATTACTCAATCCTTTTCCACACTTATCACCCTAGCGGCTATGGTTTTTTTCTTTTTTTGGTTTGCAAAATGGATATATAAATAAGGTACTCTACACACATGTTAGGGAGTATTGTACATGTAAACCACAATTAGTCCACGGCACTCTCTACCGCACTTATATCGGGGCCAAAGCTAAGGAGTGCCATGCAGTTGAAGGTCCGTGCCACGCAACGGCTATCGTTTTTGAAGCTGGACGTCATTGGCTTATATTTTCGAAAGTGGTTGCCAAAATCAGTACCATTCGAAAGAGACCAGGTTATAAGATAGCGAGTGAGGCGTAGATTCTACCAGCCTCTGCACTCTTCAAAAGCTTTTATGTGGTCTGGATTGTGTTGAATTCGAATAACAGATTATGAGAGTGCTTGGCAAAATTGTTGTTAGTAATTTATAGATTGTAACTTGTAGTAGAAATTGAGTACTTAGTAAAAATTATAACTTGTAACTGAGATAACAAAGTAATTATAATTTATAACAGAAGTTACGTGTGTTTAGAATAGATTAGAACTTATAACTAAAAGTAGTAATAGAAAATTAAAAGCAAAACCTAAAAATTTTGCCAAACACCCTCTATAGTACGTGGGGTCTATTTCGTTTATTTTTTATTATATAAATTATTTATTTTTTACTTATGCATTTAATGATATTAATTAGATTAATTTGATTTTTATATATGAAATAATCTGCATATTAAGAATAATAAAATAAATAATTTAAATTATTAAAGTAGAACCGGAGTGGACCCAAACACAATAACTGCACGGCGGCGCAGTCCACAATTTGGACAGCAAGAAACCAAAT
Organism: Heliamphora exappendiculata; assembly: GCA_034768845.1. Taxonomy (NCBI): domain Eukaryota; kingdom Viridiplantae; phylum Streptophyta; class Magnoliopsida; order Ericales; family Sarraceniaceae; genus Heliamphora; species Heliamphora exappendiculata. Next base: position 11,222 of record JAOTRH010114240.1, read on the forward strand.
CCTTTCATTTATTTTTGCTGTAGCTACAGTTAACCCGGTGATATTCTTTTTCGCCCAACTCACAAGCGCCACCCACATGAATGTTTTGCAATAATGTTTGAATGATTAACTTATTTTTGGCTTCTCACTGTAGTTAAAATTACGAACTAATAAATTATAGTTAAATTTTTTTTATATGAAGTTACCTTTGCTTGTTTTGCTTGTTCTGCTTGCTAAATTTTGGATTGAAGTCCTATCAATGGAAACTCGATCGACTGTTCTGTTCGATTGATTAGATGTACGTAATTTTCTTTCTTATGGATAGATGGTATATCGTAAATAAGGAACAAAGGAATGGATGCTGGACCGAATGTTATCGGCCATTTTTTGTAGTGATGAATCACCAGGAAAATTAAAATATAAAATTCCTCATTCTTTAGTCCTATCGTAGCTAAAAGAGGAGAAACGGTCGAGAAGAGGTCTAACCTCCGGTCTATAAAAATTTTATTTTTTTGAGCGTCGCACTAATTTTTATCTTTTTTTATTTTTGTCCTTCACTGCATTTACTAGAGAGATAGCCTATCTAAATAGTTGGAACCCTTTCTTACTGGCTTGAATTCTCTCTATCTAAATAGTTGGGACCCTTTCTTACTAGCTTGAATACTTATCTTATTCGTAGAAAAGTTCTCATCTCTTACTAGTCTCTAGGAGTAGACTAATGACTAAATAAGTAAGGGTTTTTTCTTTTTTATGCATTCATTTTGCTTGCTTGATAGGTTAAGTATATAACTAGCGTCCCACAGCTCTATGTGTCAATCAATCAAGATAAATGTTTGCAAATACTGATTATGACTTAAAGTAAAAATTATAAATATTTGTTAATATTGTAAACTTTCAACTTTAAATAATATAAATTTGTATTTATTAATTTAGAATCAGAACCTACAAACAAAAAACTATAAGCATACATGTTTTAAAGTTATATAACTTTTTATTGAGTTATTAGGTGAAAGCCTAAAAGTAAGCTCAAACAAGCACTCTTTTTACCAAACTAATCCATAATATTACGTGGTATACTCACAAGTATTATATGGTATAAACTTATACTAGCATTATATTTTTATCTACCGTGATTATAGCTGATTTACGTATCAGTGTGTCTTTGACCAATCATTGCCGGCGAGGCACTAACAGTGCTCTCATTTTGTAGAATTTCAAAATTTACAGCATAATTTGTTTTATTTGATGAATATATTCATCCTTATATAGAAGTAAAATCTTTTTCTTCTATACACATCATTTTGTGTAAAATCTTTTTGTTCTACACACATCATTTAGAAAATGAATTTACTAAAAAAAGTAATCCTATCATTATTGAATGTTTGTTACCCACATTGACAAAAAATTCTCCTTTTCTTTTTCTTCCCCCCCTCTCTCTCTCTCCCCTCCTCCCTTTACAGCCAAGTATTTGCTTTGTGAGAGACCAAGATGCATTCATGGCGCAAATTAGAGAACAAAAACTCTTCACAATGCAAATGGAAAGAAAGTGGGAAATGTTTTTTCTTACGAGTTCTTTGATCTTTTATATTAAAAATAAATCAATAAAAAAATTAATGCAGAGCCAATCATTAAGGACTTCAAAAATTTAGAAAATATTATTTTATTTTGATAAATAGAGTTTTTAACAAAAAAATTAATATTGTGTAAAGTATATTAATATTCATAAAAGTGATAAGTACCACCTTTAAAAATCCATTAATATTAACTTTTATTATTCTCATTAAACTATTAACTATTAAACTATTAAACTATTAACTAGAGTTTAATAAGCGGTGAAATTAAAAGAATAACTCTGCTGAAAAAAGTCTAATATATACAAATTAATATTAATACATTTTTAGGAAAGGATTTTTCTCTATTACAAATATCGATTCACTTTGTATAAATATCACTGCACGCGTTGTTTATCTATTATCCCAAGTGTATTGAGTTTTTTTTGCATAGGTCAAAGTACAGTGATGTATTGAAAATTATATTAATATTTATAAAAGTAATATGTCTCAAATTCAAATGGGTAGTAATACTGAAATTATTTTATTTCCATGTAACTATTAATGACCTCACTAAGTTTTTGTTTGTTTGAGGAATTTTAATTTAGTTGGTAGGAATAGATATAATATCCGGTGGAGTCAATATAAAAAGTGTTCGGCAAGACAAAAGTTTGGACATAATATCCAAAGTAGTGTACATCAAATGACCGGATATTTATAATACCTGGGTGGAGGTATTCTGTATTCCTCTTAATGGAAAATAACTATTTTGATCTTTCATCTTCGTACCAATATCTACTCATTTTTATGAGAAAAAAAAACATATCCAAATCTATATCTATTGAATTTCATATCTATCTTTATATTCAATAGTGTTTTATATATATTAATTTATTTCTAAATAATGAGGCAGACTAAGGTTGAAAGATAGTTTGCAGTGGCGAGGGGAGGAGAGGGATCGACAGTAGAGGTGTACATGGGTTAGTTTGGTTTGGTTTCGTACTAAATTTATAGATTGAATCAATTTTAATTAGTTGTAATTTTTTTGATTGATAACCAAACTAATCATTTAATATAACCGAATCAAACCAAATCAATTCAAATTAACAAAAATCGGATTAATTCAGTTTGGAAGTACAGTTTCACATATTTTAAAAATTACTCTGTGCGTATAAAAACAATTACAATGTACAAGTTTTAAAAGCTTGAAACAAATAGCAAAAAAAAACTAACACCCATATAGTATAATAAAAGCATAAAATAAAAATTTAGAATAATTGTTCTACAATTTCTTTCATGAAACAAACAACAAACATCCAACAACAAATTTACACAAATAAATAACACATGGACCTTCTCTCTTTCTCTGCGTTCTCTCTTATCAGCAGATTTAGCCGACGGGAGGAGCAGTAGCCAGCTCTCCTTCCGCCATCCCAACCCCCATATCTCTCGTGATTTTCTCGGTACATAAATAAATTGCACTTTTGTGCGTGTGTGGTGGTTCGTCCTCTTGTTTAGGCGGGTGTCTTGCTCATTTATTTTTTTGTGTTTTTGTTATATCGAGATTTGTCTCTCTTGTTTTATTTTGTTTTTATTTTTTATTTTTCATGTTTGTTTGGTATTCTTTACACATTCCCCTTGTAAGTGGGTTGTCTTCCTGTCAATGGTGCAAGTTTTTTTTCTCCTCACAATGGGAGTTTGAAGTGTTTTTGGGTCAGATCCGCAGGAAAAGTATGGTGAAGATGCGATTGCCGCTTCTTCTCCGGTGGACGTCGTCAATAAGTGCGACATTTTGGGTTTCAGCTGATTTTAGAGATCTTTATGACCCATTAAAAACTTGAAAAAAGTTACTGTGCCGATTTGTCCTTTCTCCGATCATTTGTGGTCCGACTATTGTACTCATCTCTTATTAATGAAAGAAAATGATGTTATAAAAAAATATTTATAATAATAACACATGACAAATGAATAACAATTGATTGTAATTATCTAATTTAATGATCTTTTTTCCTTCTAATTTGTAAATATAGAAAGTTTTTATTTTTTTATATATAAATCTCACAATAATTATACATGTAATATAATGACTAATATTTTTTTATTGGGTAAATTATACTTACACCTCTGTATTTAAGGGTTATATCACTGTCACCATTTCTATTATCTGAAATATCACTGCACCCCTTTACTTTTTAATTTTTGTAACACTTTGGTCCAAAAGTTAACTTTTAGTTAATTTTGGAACAGAAAAACAGTATTTTTACACTTATACCCCATGATTTTTTTGTTTTTACACTCACACCCCTTGTTTTATTTGTTTTTTATTTTTTATTTTTTTTAATTACAAATTTTTATTTAAAAATTTTTAATTAAAAAATAAAAAATTACTAAATACAAAAATA
>JAOTRH010114251.1:0-15151 GCA_034768845.1 Heliamphora exappendiculata
TAGTATTTAATTTTATTTTAATAAAATTAGTTTTCTATTTTATGAGAATTTTTATGAGCAATGTATGCATATCATTTCTTTGTTATGCATGGATGTCCAATAGTCTATATAGTATTTAATCTAGTGTGTAGAGTACGACTTACACACAGAAGACCAGATTTTAGGTTCTTACATAATATGAGTTTTATATTCACAGTTTAGATGAAAATAGACATACCATTGGTACGACTGTGGCACAGAGTTTTAGTAGGCCTGTCTTGGTTACAGGGAACAGATAATAGCGTCGTCTATTGTTTCAACTCTCCGCGTCAGTACACTTTGTGTGTATTGAACGGGACATTTGGGGTAACTAATTTAGTACTGACTACTGACTATATAAATTAATTTACACCCTAAGGTTATTATGAATAATGCTTATCCTCTTAATCCTGAAATAATTATTCATTTGCATATATTTAATATTCATTATTTTAATTCATTAGAGGGGGCAATCTTATATGGGTCTATATTTCCGGTGAGTTGGATAGCGGTATTATTTATATGACAAATACTAATTATTGATGGAATCTACATCCCGAATGATCGGGATTGACGATACCCCCTTAAGGATGCTTATAAGTTTTGACTGGGCCAAACCCTACAGATGGATTTAATTATCCGGTGGTCAAATAAGTTAAGCAAAAAGACTTAAAGAATATCAAAATGCCGATTAAATTAAATTGTCAGTAATTAAATTTAATTGGTGGGTATCGAGAATCTTAACGTGGAAAGAAATAGTAAGCATTTAATAACAGGAGCTCAATGTAAGAAGGTCTTGAGATTATGAGTTAAAGTGCAATTATAGTTCTTTAGTAGTGTGAACTGTAATTTAGTATTTTATGAAAATTGCAGAAATCGTTACTGATTTTTCATAATTGTAGATACCGCTATGCATCTTGCTTTATTTACAGAAATCGCTGGTAGGTGTTTGTGTTCCAGTGGAAGTCTTACTCATAGTTACTCCCCAGGTCCTTGCTGTAACTCTATATATACGCGGATTGGCTGAACCAGTTTGAGATTGATAGATCATATATCAGAATCTCATATATTATTATTGATATATTATTTTTGTCTTTCAAGGCGTAAAAATTATATTGAGGTTCTGTCGGTACGAGTTCTCGGAGGATCGTAGCTCACACTACGTTTGAGGATCTAACTTTGGTTGCACGGGTTTATTTTTGATCATTTGATGTCAAATTTTTTATCTGAAGCCCGTTTCGGTATTTGCCCGTCCAGTTAATTTTTTTACCGATTAATCGTTTTCAAAAACAATGATTTTTTCAGTTTTTCCTCCAACACCGAATACCCATCCAGTGATTTCTGCAAGTAAGGAAACCCCTCAGTAGTATCTGTAATTATAAAAATATTACAGCCGTTTTTATAATTTTTATAAATCACTAAATTACAGTTCATGCCACTAAAGAACTGTAACTGCACTTTAAGCCATAATCTCAAGACCATCTTGCATTGAGCTCCTGTTATTAAATGCTTAACTCAACTCCCCATGTTAAGATTTCTGTTACCCGCCAATTAAATTTAATTACTGAAAATTTTATTTAATCGGCATCTTTAAATTTCTTAAACCCTTCCGTTTAACTTATTTGACTATCGGATAATCAAATCTACTTGTAGAGTTTGACCCGGTCAAAACTTATGAGTTTTCTTAAGAAAGTATCATCAATCCTGAACAATCAAGACGTGAATTTCGTCAATAATTAATATTCACCATATAATTAATACCACTATCTAACTCAACGGGAATATAGATTCATATAAGATCGCACTCTCTAATGAATCAAAACAACGAATATTAAATATATGTAAATAATAATTATTTTAGGATTAAGAGTATAAGCACTCTCATAATAATCTTGAAATATGAGTTAATTTATATAGTCAGTATAAAATTAATTACTCCAATTTATTCCACTCAATACACACAAAATGTACTAACACAGTGAATCAAAATAATAGACGACGCTATTATCTGTTCCCTGTAACCAAGACAGGCCTGCTAAAATACTGTGTTACAGTTGTACCGATGGTATGTCCATTTTCATCTAAATTATGAACAAATACTTATATTCTGCAAGAACCTATAATCTGGTCTTCTTTGTACAAGCTGTACTCATCACACCAGATTAAATACTGTATGTAATAAAGGATATTCATACATAATATTAAAAAAATGATATTGCATACATTGCTCATTAAGATTATCATAAAATAAAAAATTAATTTTATTAAAATAAAATTAAATACTGAAACTAAAATAAAATCATAGTTTTTAGTATACAACCCTAACATTGCCACAGTATGTTGGGGTAGGCCGAATCTGTGAACGATATTCTCCTTTATCATCTTAATCACATCATTTTGCTCCACTGCCTTCATGGGAATTGCTTCTGACCATTTTGTGAAATAATCCATAGCTACTATTATGTATCAATGTCCCTTAAAAGGGGGAAAGATCTTTCCTATTAAATCCATAGCCCATCCTCTGAAAGGCTAGGATTTTACCACTATATTTAGGGATTGTGCTAGTACGTGCTGGACAGGTCCATGTGCTTGGCAAGTTTGACAACCTTTTGCATATCTAATGCAATCTCCCAATATAATAGGCCAGTAATATCCGTACCTCCTTATCAACCATCTCATCTTTCTTCTTACCTGATGGGATCCACAAATCCCCTCATGTACTTCTTCCATGACCTTCATTGCTTCACCTTTTGATAAACACTTTAGCAATAAATCATCTTCTAAGCTTTTCTTGATCAATTTCTCATCTATCATGATGTAATATACTGCCCTCCTCTTCGTGTTTCTATCACATACCTTTGTAGGGCATCTTAGGAAAGAAATGATTGGTGTTCTCCAATCTTCCTAATTATAAGAGGCATCCACGGGGAAGGCTTGTAATGTTTCTGGCCTCCTTCTAACAGAAGATAGAATCTTCTTATGGATGGTCACAGTTGTATGATAAATCCCATAAGGAAATCGTAATCCAGTGGCCATCTACGCCAACTCCTTTGCCTCTTCATTGAATCTTCTAGGGATATATAGTATTATGACATCATCAAAATCATCCATCATTTGTATAGCCATCGCATAATAAGGCATTAGCTCTTCACTATGGCACTTGTATACTCCTCTTAGATAGTTTACCACCAACTATGAATCACCTTTAATATGAGCATAATGCACTCCCATATCTCTCAAGATTTCTAATCTGATAATAATTGCCTCATATTCTACCTAGTTATTCGAATATTTGAAGGTGAATTGGAATGACATTTTTCTCTCCAATCCTACTGGTGAGATGATAACAATCCCACATCTTGACGCATTCTCTATTTTGCTACCATTAAAGTAAAGTGTCCACGGCATAAAGTTGATCATAGATATATTCATTGCTATATCCATCTATTCTTTTACTTCTAGGCAAGAGTGACCTGCCAAGAAGTCAACCAAAGCCTGTCCTTTGACGGCCTTTTATGGTATATAATGAAATGAGAATTCCATTAGGGATAAAGACCACTAGCCAAGTCGTCTTTTAAGAAAAGGCCGAGATAGCAAATATTTGATTAAATCTGTGTGACATATCAATTTTAAAATATAAGGCAAGACATAACTTCTCAATTGGAGAGTACTTACATTCTATAGGAGTTAACAGCCTGCTTAAATAATATATCGACTGCTCCTTTCTAGCTTCATTGTCCTGGGCCAAAAGGATTCCTAGCGACTTTTCTGAGGCTAAAATATAAAGCTTAATTGCTTTCCATTTAATTGGAGGGGCAAGTACTGAAGGGCTAGCATGATACCTTTTAATTTCATTAAAGGCCTATTGGTGACACGAATCCCATCTAAACTTTTCTTCCTTGTTTTAACTTCGACAATCCTAAAAATACCTAGACTTTTCTTGCTAAATTTGAAATAAACCCATGAAAAAATTAATCTATCTTAGCAGCCATTGTAATTCCTTCTTACAAGTAGGTGGCCTTACCTCCATTATTGATCTGGCCTTGTTATTATTCACCTCTATCCCTTGTTGATGTACAAGAAACCTTAGAAATTTTTTAGCTATTACACCAAATGCACACTTCAAAGGATTCATTTTTAACTGATATTTCCTTATACGTTCAAAAGTTATGACTAAATTTCCAAGATGTTAGGAATACAAATCAGACATTATTACACATCATCAATATAAATTTCCATGAATCTACTAAACATATCATGAAATATAACATTCATACCACATTGGTATGTTGCTCATGCGTTCTTAAGGCCAAATGGCATGACAATCCATTCATATGATCCCAAGGCTCCTGGGCACCTGAAAGTTATTTTAGGCGTGTCTTCCTCTACATTGAAAATTTGGTTGTAACCTTAATGACCGTCCATGAATGACAAGACCTTATGTTTGGCTACACCGTCTACCAATAAATCTACTACTGGCATTGGATATTCATCTTTAGGAGTAACGAGATTAAGGTTTCTGAAGTTAATACATACCCTGAGCTTAACATTTTTCTTCACTACTGGAACAACATTTGAAAGCCATTCAATATATCTGGATGTTATGATAAAGCATGCCTTTAAAAGCCTCTCTAACTCTTCTTAATCAACAATGTGACCTCAGTAGACATTCTTCTTAGTGGCTATTTGAACGGGCGATATCCTGGCTTGATTGGGAGTCTATGCTCAACTAGTTGCCTAGATAATTCAGGTATTTCGTTATAATCTCATGCAAAGAAATCTTTGTATAGAGTGATGATTTCCACTAGTTCTCCTTTAATTGCCTCTGGCAATAGTTGACTTATATAGACCACTTTAGGAACTTCAATTGTTCCTAGATTGATTTTCTTTAGTGGGTCTTATACTTCAGCCTTGAGATCATCTAATTTAGCCAGAGCAGCTTCTAATTCTTCTAATTGTATTTCCTCATCATGTAACTCATCTTCAAAAATTACTTTGGCCAAATTAGCCGAAGCTTATTCCTCCTCTGCATTCAGGCCACACAACTTTTCTTCAGACAAGTGAATAAGTAGCTTATTAAGGGTGGCCTGTAATGCAGCTACCTTCTCAATTCCTGACGATCGTACTTCTATTAGACACTATTTAGAGGAAATGAGTAATCGGCCTATTCACCTTGAAAATATGGGGGCCAATTACCTGTTTGTAGATATCTCTTAAATCTTCCATTGACGTTTTATTGGACAACGTCACAGCTATTGGACAGCCTTCTTTATCCAGGCCAATCACCTTCATGGGACCAATATTATCATCGTATAGCCTCACCTCAACATGATTGGCTGATGCCAGGAAAGGCCTTTTGTCTGCCCAAACTACTTCAATATCCCGATCCTTCTAAAATACCAAACATTGATGTAATGTTCATCGTACTGCCACACGAGCATGGATCCAATTTCTCTCAAGCAACAAATTATAAGTAGAGCGAGACTTTATCACAAAGAAGAAAGTAGTCAATGTTTTGCTCTCTATAGTGAGATTGGCAACGATAATACCTTGGGATGATGTGATTCCTCTAGTAAAATTTGATATGCTCGTATTTTATGGAAACAAACCCTACTCGATTTGGATAATCTTTTTGAATATAGCCCTGGGCATTAAGTTTGCAACTGAGCTATTATCCACAAACAACCTGTTGATCGGTACTCTATCAACATGCCTCGCGATGTACAAAGGCCAGATGTGTTGTGTCATCTCCTTTGAAGGCCTTTCAAAGACAACGCTTTATGTAGGTTCTCCTTCTTGAGTTTTCAAAATTAAGAGCGAGTTATGTTCTTCCATAGCCGATTCTGGCATGATTTTTACTATCTCACCCTGCTCTTTGACATCTCCTGCTATAAAGAGGGATGCCCTTCTTTAGCCATGAAGTTCTCCGATAGGATGAAGACCATGCTATAATTTATGGGCTCTTTTTCTTTATTGGAATACGACACCTTATTGGAACTTGGCTGATCTTGTATTATTATTTCCTGAATCTTGTGATCCTGTAGTCATATACAGGATTTATCCAAAATTATATCGACCTCCTCTTATTACCTTCTGGGTGCTCACTGGTTGCCTCCATTATTCTAGGATCAGCCTGCCTCATTCTATGCATTCTTCATTTTTGAGATCTAAATGGGATCCTGTTTGCTTGAGGAAACTTTAGGTGAGTAACCCTCACTCACTATCCTAGTGGAGACACCTATAGTCATACTATTCTTGGTTGTTCGGGCCTAATGTTCCTCTAAAGAATTTTTGTTGTTGTGCCCCCGGGTGTTAGAGACGTTGAGAAATTGATCTCCTCTCCTTCTCCTTCTACTTAGGTGGGCTTTTAGGCCGATCTTTCTCTCTGACTGGATTTTCCTCTTGTATCATCTAGGCACATCCTTTACGTATATAACGTTCTTGTGGACAACCCTATTTTCTTCTAGTACAAATTATCTCCTGGTCCCATCACAGATCTAAGATTAGGATAGTTTTGAGACTCTCTTCTTTGCCTGAATTGAATTAGCAGGCCCTTTAGTCCTCATAGCCTCTGTTCTAGGGCAACCTCTCATGTCAATCGTGTTCATATTGTTGGCTAACTGCTTTGGAAAAGGATCTGTATCTACCCCCATCACTGCCTTTTCTTTTCTAGGAAACCTGAACTCTCCTCTATCTATCATGTGCTAAATATCATTTCTAAAAGTAATACAATTATTCGTAGAATAATACCATGAGTTATGGTACTTATAATATTCTTTATTTTTAAGCTCCTCTGGTAGTAGAATCTTGTGCCCTACCGAGAATCTAAATATCTTGTCTGCAAGTAGGTGGTCAAAAATCTAGTCTGCCTTTATTATGTCGAACGTATAAACTCTGGTAAAATTTGGGGAAGCCAAGGATCACTGAGACTTAGTAGGCTCCATTTTAACAAAAGCCTTGCAAAAATAAAGATTTTTATTGATGATCTCTGCCACAGCTACTTCAGACTAAAAATGGGTTTCCCAACTTGCCACAGCATAATTTGAATCTCGATAGTAAGTTCCTATGAAGGTTGTCCTTCTGTCATGCTCTTCTCATAGTATATGCTCATACCGCACAACCCGGGTTACTAACTCAAATAGGTCACAAAACTCCATCCCTTCGAACTTCTTTCAAAGTCCAAAATCCAAACCATTTTGGGCTAGCCTGACATATTTCGTTTAAGGAAAGACCACCTTGCAGTTGAATCTGGCTTTCTTGAATCTTGAAATATAAGATTTGACTAATTCTCCTGGCAACTGGTCGATCCTTAATAGGTTTGCCATTGTAACCTCTGGTTCTATTCTATATAATTGTTGGTGGAATAACTCTTATAGCTGAGCCCAACCTCAAATTGAATTTGGTGGTAGATTGACATACCAAGTAAAGGTTGTACCAGTTAAAGAATTAGAAAATAATTGTAGTTTTAGGAAATCATTATTACCTACTTCTCCGCACTAGATAGTGAATCTTACCACATGCTTAACCGTAGAGTAATGGTCTTCTCCTAAAAACATGACGAATTTTGGAACTTTGTACCCATTTGGAAACTCGTACATTTTGTCAATAGCATTTGAGTATGGTTTTCGATAACTTGGCCTCCCAATTCGACTAAGAACTAGCCTGAACTGCTCCTTAACAATATCAATGACTTGTTCCCTATTGAAAGGGATGTTTGGATGTTGTGGAGGGTGATTGAAATTTCCAAAATTAATTAGAGGTTATCTCCTGAGCTCCTAATTAACACTAGTGTAGAGGGAATTAGGATCTCTCCACATATTACCTTACGCAACAAGTGGTAGGTTGAATTGTTGATTATTGTCATTTCCCTCATTCGGCCTGCCTCTTCCTTGACCTGCCATCTGATCTCCATTTTGCCCCCGAGGGTTGGGTTATTGGAGGACAACCCTAGATGAGGTACTAAAATATTATGTTGTAGTGGGTTTGGTTGGCCCAACGCTGTCCAGTTGACTGGTTTACTGAACCTTGTGGGGATAATCACCTTATCATTGATCAACGCCATCATTTCTCTCATGGTTAAGGACAAATCATGCAATGGTGCTGCCAAGGATTGAGAAAGCTTTTTGTTCAACTCTTGAAGACAACCTTTTAGAGTTTCAGCTAGACTTAGTGACTGATAGGATTCTTCATCTGATCCTTCTGGCGACGAATGCTAACCCATGGTTGCTTTTTCTCTACCTCTTTCAGCCAAAACACTTCTTGATGACACTCGGGTCCAACCGGGCATGCCAAAAAACTGTTGTCGTTCGGGATGAATTATGTTTAGGACATTAATAATGTGGTATGGGCTGTTAGAGTTATATACTGAAAATCATGATTTTATTTTAGTTTTAGTTTTTAATTTTATTTTAATAAAATTAATTTTAAATTTTATAAGAATCTTAATGAGCAATGCATGCAATATCATTTATTTAATGTTATATATGAATGTTCTTCATTTTGTACAATATTTAATCTGGTGTGTAGAGTATGACTTGCACACAGAAGACTAAATTTTAGGTTATAGCAGAATATAAGTATTTGTTCACAATTTAGATAGAAATGGACATACATCGGCACAACTGTAGCACATAGTTTTAATAGGCCTGTCTTGGTTACGGAGAAACAATAGCGTCATCTATTATTTTGACTCTCTGTGCTAGTACACTTTGTGTATATTGAACAGGCCACATTGGGATAATTAATTTTTATTGATTATATAAATTAATTCGCACTCCAAGGTTATTATGAGAGTACTTATACTCTTAATTTTGAAATAATTAATTATTTATGTATATTTAATACTCGTTGTTTTTATTTATTAGAATGTGCGATCTTATATGAGTCTATATTTTCGAACAGTTAGATAGTAGCATTAATTATTGACAGAATTCACGTCTCGATAATTCAGAATTGATGATACCCCCTTAAGAAAGTTTATAAATTTTGATCGGGCCAAACTCTATTGGTGAATTTTATTATCAGACGGTCAGATAAGTTAAGCTGTGAGACCCTAACCCGTTTTATTTTTTGGCATTTTTTCGACACGCGTTTCATGTTTACGTGACAACATATTTTTATATGCTTTTGATGCATGATCGGGTTTAGATATACATGCGGGGCAAGTTCTCAGGGCCGTGGGGCATTGCGGTGACAATTTTAAAATTTAAAAAAAAGATATTTTGGAGGCCTATAAATATCTGAGTTAGATATTTTCAAAACTTCTCCAGTAAGTTTTTTTTTTCTCTGCCTTCTCTCTAAGTTCTCTAGGGCCCGGGACTCAAATTTTAACGATCAGACAGCGGATTCCTGCTATTGGCACGGTGGTCTACACATCCATCCTAACGGAATTCTATTCTTGTAAAACTCAGTTTTGCACGTGGATCGAGACGTCAAGTTTTTAACTCACCGAGGTAGAATCCTAAACTCTCATTTCTTATAAGGGTGCTACGTGTAATCGTGTGTGTTTTTAATGGTTAGATTGCTATAAATCTGATTTTATGTTCAAGTTGGGTTTTGGGTATAAAATCTATTTTTAGCCAATTTCGATGGATGGAATCGGGTGTCGGATGTTTCTTTCATGGTCTGAGTGTTAGGCCTAGGTGTGTGAATGTTCGAGCGTGTTGGACGGAGTTTTTGAGGTGTCAAATCGAGGTTTTGGAGTCAAAAACCGCAGCTTAAAAATAGTTTCTGAGGGAGGTCAGTCGAGTGGATCTTGATGATCAGTCGACTGGACCCAAAGGTCAGTCGACTGACTTGGTTCTGTCTTGGGTTTTTAGCTTTTTTTGAGAGTTTTCAGCCGACTAGGGGTTGGGGTCCAGTCGATTGAGGTGCTGGGTTGTGTGTTTGTGGTTCGGTGGTTGGGTTTTGGGGTTCAGTTGATCGTGTTGTGGTTTCGGGGATCGTGTAGTGGCCTCGGGTGTTTGTTTAGATGCCGTCCTTGGGTGACGTGCATGGTTAGACGTGGGAGTTGGTGCACGATTAGGTGCGTGGTGTTTATTCACCGTCGGGTTTGTGTTGAGCGCGTGTGCTCATCATGGGTTGTGATGGCCGTGTTGGGAGTGTTTGGGCCTGTGGTCCTTTTTGGGAAAAGGTGTTGGTTTGTAAGAATCAGGTTTTATGAGTTGATTGTTGGCCTTTGAGTTAGGCGTGGTTTTGTGGGTTTTTTGTAGTCCATGTGAGTGAATGTCATTTATGTGACGGGTGGCGTCATGATGTGAAGGCTATATGTGGTTTTGTGCATTTATAATTCTCATTTTATTTATGCATGATGTAAGACAGAATTGTGGTCTTATGTGATATTGGTATGAATGCTAGCCCTGGCTAACAAGACGAAAACGTGGTTCTATATGTTAACCCTGGTTAACGAAATGTTAGATGGGGTAATGGTCCTTGGGTGAAAGCTCGAGAAATGTTAGATGGGGCAGTGGTCCTTTGGTGAAATCCTGAGAAGATCCTTGTGTTGTGTGTGCATGTGGGTATCTGAAGGACAGGAACATGGTCCTGACGATGCAGGGTTGGTGGGTGCTTAGGGGCCTCGGGTTATGAACGCATAAACTAAGTCGGTTGCCTCCGTGAATGGTGTTGTTTACATTGTCGTAACTCTGTATAGAACTTGCCATTATCGAGCAGGCCTAAAGTGTTGACTAGGGTAATGGGCATGAGTCTATAGTTGTTACATTTGTCTGTGTTTTTACTACTTTTTCTTAACTGTGGCATGATATCTGTTAGGATGATATGCATAGTTTCAAGGATAAAAACATGATCTTAAAGACAGTGTATGTGAATCTGAAGAACAGAAACGAGGTACTGGAGAGATATGTGTTGGGTGGGTTGCTCATAGTGTGTTGGGCGCAATGCATGGATTGCATGAGTTAGCTGGTCGGGGCTTATGAAAGCTGGTTTAGATATATGTATTTGTGTGTTGCCTTTATGTATCTGTTATCTTTGGGACTCATGCGAGTCGTGTTATCAGCTTGTTTTCAAACTGTTTTAAGGCTTGAAAGAGAGTCTAAAACTACACCTTATTTTCCTAGCATATTTTGCTTATATTGTATGTGTTATCTAGTTTCTGCTGAGCTTTGGCTCACGGTGTGGAATTTGAAATATTTTCCAGGTATCAGTCACGCAGATTGATCTGGAGGTGCCGGAGGGACAGAAGATATGTAGTCTTTCTTTTTACTAGTTTTGAACATAAATGTTGTAACATATTTTTCGGCATTGGCGCCATGTAATGTAAGCTGTTTGACGATTATATATAATGCATGTATGATTTATTTTGAGAGTGTATTCTCGGGTTGGGTGCTATCTCGGTGGTTTATGAGTGTTTCACATGATCCGGAGTTTGTGGCGTGGCAGCTTAGTATTAGAGCTCTGTGCTCGAATACCTAAGAGCCGTGGGAAGAGGGTGTATCCCGTGTGACGTTGATTGCATATGCTTGATTGCTTGTGTTTAGATGTTTTGATAACATGAAGTGATAACATGCAGATTATACATGAATGGTGTGTATATGTGATCATGGGGGTTGAACTGTGGGATTGAATAGTCCTGCCTTTGGGCGTTTGGATTAATAAACTTGGGATCCAAGTTAGAAACCCATTTAGATGACGTGATTTTTAGCAGGAAATCTGAGTAGGTTATCCAGATTAACGTGTCATTCTTGTTGGTTCTCCTTGGTATGTGGGGTTTCGTTTGGAATGAACCTATGTGGCTATGTGTTAGCATGCTTATGTGGTTAACGTTTATGTTTATGCGATGTGTTGCGTCATAATTATGCCTATTTCCTAACTCAGGAGATTTAGCCGAAGGGACATTCCAGTCCCAGATATTAGGGATGCTAATGCACCCCAAGGACCTACTGACGATGATCTGTTGCGTGAGATGTTCGGCTCCATCCAGTAGCTGGCTGAGGCTTCTATGGGAAGAGAGAGTGTACCTGGACCGAGGGCGACAATCGCAATATGCGAGTTCCAACGTTTGGACCCTCCTACCTTTTTTGGGGATCCCAACCCCACGGTAGCCACTGAATGGCTGGAGTTGGTCACTAGGATCTTGGACACGCCTCAGATAGAGGAAGATGATCTGAGAGTTACTTTCGCTGCCTTTTAGCTGAGGGGGAGTGCTCATATGTGGTGGAAGTTTGCCAAGACTATAGTAGGAGGCACTTGGGAGGCATTCATGAAGGTACTTTTAGAGAAATACTTTTTGGCCACTTTGAGGGATTGGTACAGAGAGGACTTCCTTTTCCTAACTCAGGGGACGATGACAGTAGTCGAGTATGAGGCTGAGTTTACTAGCTAATCCCGATTTGCACAGGAGATTGTGCCTACTGATGAATTCTTGGCGAAGAGGTTTGAGAAGGGTTTAAGGCCCGCCATTAGAGATCGAGTGGTAGTATTCAGGATGCATGTTTTTACAGAGTTGGTGGAGACCGCCATGAAGGTGGAAGACACTCTGAACGAGACGCACAGAGACAGAGATAGTAGGAGTCAGCAGGACGGGGGAAGTACACAGTCCCGAGGACGCAATGATAAGCGTTAATGAACGTCTGGTCCGAGTTCGTATCCAGTGGGGTTGTATCAGCCACAGTCTTTTGCATCCTCACCTCCCGTAGTCTCAACGGGAAGGCCAGAGTAGTATGAGTTTCGTTGCTTCCGATGCAGGCAGCCCGAACTTCGTGTAATGGATTGCCCGCAGTTGAAGCAATCCTAGGGTTCAGTATCGGTTCAGTCACAGGGGAGGGAGTCATAGATTTGTTATGGATGTGGCCAGCCTAGACATATTCATAGGGATTATCCCTAGAGATAGAGAGTGTACTAAGTACAGCGGGCACACCAGAGGCTTCATTTGTGCAGGATCGACAACAGCATCCTGTAGGTCAGACTTCCCGAGCGACAGATAGGGAAACTTCAGTCCAGTCGGCACAGCAGCCGACAGCGCCAGGTTATGGAAAACATGGTAGAGCGACACTGCCACGAGCGTATGCCCTTATAGCTTCTAATTCTTCTAAGACACTGGTAGTGCCAAATGATGCAGCTATGCCTTTAGTGAGCAGAAGAACTTTCTGAGTATGCAGGCTTTGGGCCAGTTCTTCATTATATCTGTTTGGGAGTTGATAATGGATTCTGTGGGCAATGTGTTGTGCTGAGGTAGTGGTTGGTGACGATGTAAGGTTGCGGTGAGTTGTAGATCCCTTGTCGTTGAGATAGTTAGCCACTGTTTAGGATGCCTGACCATGTTTGACTATATCCAAGAAATGATTTGGCTGATCATCTCGTATGCATGTGTCGATTGCGATCGACAGTTTTTTGTTTTGACATTGAGTTGAATTTTGTAGACGAAATTCCTTTAAGGGGGTAGAGTTGTAAGACCCTGACCCGTTTTCTTTTTTGGCATTTTTTCGATGCGCGTTTTGTGTTTATGTGATAACATGTTTTTATATGCTTTTGATGCATGATCGAGTTTAGATATGCATGCAGGGCGAGTTCTTGGGATCGTGGGGCCTTGCGGTGCGAATTTCAAAATTTCAAAAAAAAATATTTTAGAGGCCTATAAATATCTGGAGTTAGATATTTTAAAAAGATATTTTCAAAACTTTTCCAGTAAGTTTTTTTTTTCTCTCTGCCTTCTCTTTAAGTTCTTAGGGGCTCAGGGCTTAATTTCTGATGATCAGATAGTGGATTACTGCTATTGGCATGGTGGTCTACGCATCCATCCGGACAGAATTTCATTATGAAAAAGCTCAATTTTGCACGTGAATCGAGGCATCAAGTTTTCAACTTATCGAGATAGGATCTTAGACTCTCATGTCATATAAGGGTGCTACGTGTAATCATGTGTATTTTTAACAGATAGATTGCTATATATCTGATTTTATGTTCAAGTTGGATTTGTTAGGGTTGGTATACTGTAAATCATATTTTTAGTATTTAATTTAATTTTAATAAAATTAGTTTTCTATTTTATGAGAATCTTTATGAGCAATGTATATGTATCATTTTTTTGATATGCATGGATGTCCAATATTCTGTACAGTATTTTAATTTGGTGTGTAGAGTACGGCTTGCACACAAAAAATTAGATTTTAGGTTCTTGCAGAATAAAAGTTTTATGTTCACAGTTTAGATGAAAATGGATATACCATCGGTATGACTGTGGCACATAGTTTTAGTAGGCCTGTCTTGGTTACGGGAAATAAATAATAGTAACGTCTATTGTTCCGATTCTCTGTGCCCGTACACTTTGTGTGTATTGAACGGGACATTTGATTATTAATTTTGTACTGACTACTGACTATATAAATTAATTCACACCCCAAGATTATTATGAATAGTGTTTGTCCTCATAATCCTGAAATAATTATTTATTTGCGTATATTTAATATTCGTTGTTTTGATTCATTAAATGGTGCGATCTTATATGGGTCTATATACCCGGTGAGTTGGATAGTGGTATTATATACCCAGAATCACGTCGTAGTTGAAAATTAGGTCGACAATAGGTATTCTTCTAAATTAAGTTTGGTTGAACGGGTTTATTTTTTATCGTTCGACGTCAACATTTTTATCTAGAGCCCGTTTTGGCATTTGCCCGTCTAGTTAATTTTTTACTGGGTAATCGTTTTAAAAAACAATGATCTTGACAGTATTGCCTCCAATAAATTGGTATAAGAGCCGTTTTATTTTTTATTTACGATTTATCGGGGTCGGGTAATTTTAGAATTGTGCTAACTTTATTTTGCAGGCGTTCTAAATTTTGAGTTTATGATCATCTATTATTTTCATCTATTATTTTTATATTTGATTGAATGCGTGAATGATGATTTAATTAATTTTTTAACTATGGGGGTTGACCGTATTAGATTAATTATTTTTTAGAATGAATGTGAGCCTACAGGACATAGGTTTCGTTGTAAAATTATTTTATGCTATTTATATTTTTTTCTAGTTTGTTAGAAAAAAAAATAAGAACAGGTATATAAGAAACGGTGGTGGTTGGTGGCGACAACCGGCGGTGAATCCGGTGGTTTAAAGCTGTGGTAATTTTTTTTTGGCTATCCAAAAAAATTTTCCTGGGGGGGGGGGGGGGGGCGGG
>JAOTRH010114262.1:0-15150 GCA_034768845.1 Heliamphora exappendiculata
ATATATTGGGAGATGAAATAACATGAAAATAGAAAAAGATAACGCTTGCAAAAGAAAAAGAGAGTATAAATTTGCTTTTTAAAATTTTAAAATCACATAAAATTTATTGTATGTATCTATTTTTAATTACATTCGTACTTTTGGAATTTATTCGTTAAGATTTACAAAATAATATCTATATTGAATATGAACAATGTTTAAAAATCTCATTTTCTAAAAAGGGATAAATGTTTTAGTGAGACGTGAAATTTTTTTAATGATAAACTTATTATTTTCTCATGAAATACAGTGATATTTTTCATTTTCCTTACAACTAAGGTCTAAAAACGTGACAAAATCAAGATATAATAATTACTATTTTATAATCCTTGGTTTGTCTTGTGTGATTTGTTTCGTTTCTTAACATTGACTAGTTTCAAAAAAATATATGATGAATTTAAAAGCACTCATTTCTTAAAATGTGTTTTTGTCTTTGAAAGCTTAAAAAATTCCCTTACTCATTAAATACAATGAAAATTTTATATATTTAAACTAATTAATATCTACAAGTGAGCCAAATTTACAATGTTAAAAAATTACAATTTAATTTATTTGCTCATTTGTTGTAGTTTGTCTCATTTTTTTACATTTATCATTTTTAGAAAATGTAACTTTTTTTCCCTATCTCGTAAAAATATGAAGGTTCTCACTCTTCATTCAGATGAGAAATTTATAATTTTTTATTTTCAAAATTCGTGTTGATTTTGTTTTATAGATCTCGGTGAGAAAATTTTATATATATAAGTGTTATTAAATATACATATATATATATATATATATAATAAGATTTATGTAATTATAAAAATCAAAAAATACAAACCAACGCTCTTTGTATCTCTATTTTCTTTATTCTCTCTCTTTTATTTTTCTCATCCCATAATATTGAGAGTAAAGAAAAACCTCTCTGTTTAGTGACCGCTCGAGAGGGCTTGCATGCAGTTGATCTTAGGCTAGTGATAGCTAGAGTGACTGGGACCCGAGTGAACGGGTTTGTATGGAAGTGGTCTCTGGCTAGTGACCGCTCGAGTAGACCGTCGCAAATCAAGGTGGTAAGGCTACTATTAATGTTTCTGAGGAGAAAAATACAAGTGCTATAATTTGTGCGTTGGATAGTAGAATCGATTCTTGAATTGTTGACTCAATAGCATCATTCCATGCCACTTTCCACATAAATATTCTTCACGGGTATGTGAAGAAAAATTTTAAAAAGTTGTACCTGGGAGACGACAAGGCTTACAGTATTGTTGGAAATAATGAAATATAGATCACACAAGCCAATGGTACAGTACTAAAGCTGAAAGAAGTTAGACACGTGCCTAGTCTAACGAGGAACTTGATTTTAGTGGGTCAGTTGCCATAATCTGGAGTTGTGACAGCTTTCGGGGGAGAATTCTGAAAGATGAGTAAGGGGTCAATAGTTTTGGCCCGAGGAAAAAAGGAGAGTACACTGTATTTATTCTCAGGTGCTTACAACAGCATAACAGTGGTAGCATCAAAAGGAGACACCAGTACGTGGCACATGCATCTTGGTCACATGAGTGAGAAGGGAATTAGAGTTATGGCATATAAAGGGAAGTTACCGGGTATTGAGTCAGTGGACCTGGAATTCTGTAATGACTATGTCTTCGAGAAACAAAAAAGGTCAATTTTACAAAGTAGACGAAGACTTTAAAGTCATACAGATTGGAGATGGTGCATACAGACGTATGTAAACCTATTCGGGTACCCTCTATCGGTGGCTCGAGGTATTTTGTAAGTTTTATTAACGATGCAACCAGAAAGTTATGGTTTACTTTTGTAAGAATAAATCAGACGTGTTTAGTATTTTCAAGAACTAGAATGCATCGGTTAAGAATGAGATAAGTTTGAAATTAAAGTGTCTTGAGTCATATACCAGCAGCGAGTATTGCAATAGGGAATTTGAAGATTACTGTTCATCTAATGGGATCAAGAGACTGAAAACTATTCCGATGAAGCCGAGACATAACAGAGTGGCAGAATGCACAAACAGGACGATCATGGAGCGTGCTCGAAGTTTGAGGTTACATGTCGGGTTGCCAAGGCAGTTTTGGGCAGACGCAATAAATACAGCAGCGTACTTAATTAACATGGGGCCTTCAATTGCGCAGAATTGTGGATTTCCTGAAGAAGCTTAGATCGAAAAAGAGGTAATGATTTTCCATTTACGCATTTTTGGTTGCATAGCCGATGTACATGTTGAGTCAGAAAATAAAGGCAAGTTATACCCCAAATCTCAAAAATGTGTGTTTGTTTGCTATGGTACAAATAACTACGGTTATAAGCTATGAAATTCAAAAAGTTGGAAAATTATGAGGAGTGTGGTTGTGGTCTTCAATAAGTCAGTTTTGTATAAAAACAAGTAGGACAAAAAAAATGAGACAGCAAACGAGTCAGACTATGCTGAGTTTGAGAGATCGTCTAGCAAAGTCTTGGAACCCTGGGATGTAAACAGACTACCAACTCCACAGGCAGAGCCACGAACTCCTATAATCAGGAGGTCTACTAGAGTAAGCAGACCTACAATAACATATTCACCCTTATTTTATTATCTGCCGTTGACAGACAGTGGAGAGCCGAAATACTTTGAAGAGGCTTTGTAGAAAGAGGCAAAGGGCGAGTGGGAGTCTGTAATAGATGAAGAGATGTAATATATGTCATCGAACAAGACTTTGGATCTGGTTCAATTGCCCAAAGGTAAGTCAGCATTGCAGAATAGGTGGGTATAGGTGGGTCTACAGACTGAAAGAAGAAGCTGATGGGAGCAAGCGATACAAGGCGACGCAGAGGTTGGTGGCCAAGGATTTTCAACAGAAGTCGAGAATTGACTACATAGAGATATTTTCACCCGTTGTGAAAATATCCACCATCAAGACAATTCTGAGTATAGCGGCTACAAAAGACTTGCATCTGAAGCAGTCAGATGTCAAGATAACATTTCTCTACGGTGACCTGGAGGAAGAGATCTACATGTGGCATCCATAGGGGCACTCAGTTAAAGCGAAGGAGGACTTAGTGGGTAGGCTGAAGAAAAGCTAGTATGGGTTGAAACAGGCACCCAGGCAATGGTATATTCAGTTTATCAGCTTTATGGCAGATACAGGTTCAATAGATGCCATGGTGACCATTGCTACTACATTAAGAGGTTGCCAACTCGTATGTGATTCTCCTATTGTACGTAAATGACATGTTGATTGCAGGATTCAGCATAAAAGAAATTATAAATCTTAAAGCACAGTTGTCCTAAGAATTTGCTATGAAGGATTTGGGAGTAGCCAAATGCATAATCACGATGAGGATCAGCAGGGACAAAAAGAGTGAGAAGTTAAAACTTTCACAGTTGGAGTATGTTGAAAAGGTCCAACAGTGTTTCAACATGGATGGTGTTAAGCCCGTTAGCATGCCTTTATGAAGTCACTTCAGATTTTCAAAGAAATAGATAGCTGTCACAGACAAAAAAATGAACTATATGGAAAAGGTACCATATCCGTCAGTTGCGGGTAGCTTGATGAATGCTATGACTTGCATGAGGTCAGGCATTGTCTATTTTGAGTTATCTCAAGGGTACCACGGGATATGCTTTTTGTTACGGGGGCTCGAAAGTTCAATTGAAAGGGTCCGGGGATTTAGACATATCTGCGGACATCGACAGTAGCAAAAATACAACAGGATGTGTTTTCCTTGGGCAGTACAGCGGTAAGCTGGGTTTCCAGGTTGCAAAAGATAGTAACAATCTCTACCACATAGGCAGACTACGTCGCATCCACTGAAGCGTGTAAAGAGCTAATTTGGCTAAAGGGTTTCTTGAAAGAATTGAAAATAGGTGAGGACAAGTGTCAGTTGTATAGCCACAGCTAGAGTGATATACACATAGCAAAGAACTTGGCATTTCATTCAAGTACCAAGCACATTGATATAAAGTATAACTTTATTTTGTCTGAACTGGAAGATGGACAGTTTAACCTGAAAAAGGTTAATACGAGCAAAAATCTTGCGGACATATTCACAAAGGTTGTAACAATGGAGGAGCTGAGGAACAATTAAGCTTCTATTGGTCTTCGAGCTTAGAAGACAAAGGGTTGGCTCACGCAAGACGTCGGATTTTTGGATTGCAGAAGACTTTGAGTGATTTAACTTCAAGTGAAAAAATTGTTGAGAGTGAAGAAAATCCTCTATGTCTGGTGGGCGGTCAGGGGTCCACTCGAGCAGGCTTGTACGGAGTTTTTCTCGGGCTAATGACAGCTCGATTAAGCAGTCTTGTACGGAGATGATCTCGAGTTAGTGACTGCTCGAGCAGATTGTCGCGGAACAGTTTTTGCTATGCGTCAGCTAGGGTTATATTCTAACCTAAGGGTCATTATGAAAAATGTGTAATGTTAAGTTTTAGTAAGAGAGAAACGTTAAGATCTTTAATTCTTTTGTAATCCTCATATTAATAGTGAAAGTGTGAGCACGTAGACATAGACACGATTGCCGAATCACGTAAAAACTCGTGCGTACATTATTGGTTGTTTTCTGTTCTCATTCTAGTGTGTATTCGTTTGTGACTTGATTGTGTTTTTCATTAACGTGCCTTGTGGGTAGAATTTAGTTGAGTTTTGACTTGAAATTCACAACACTTACAAAATTGCATGTTCCCTTTTTTCTCTCCCTCTCTTCTTTATGATGCATTAAAAGTTTTTTGTATAATTAATTAAATAAGACTTATTTAGTTATTAGTATTAAAATAAAACTTAACCATAAAAGAATCCAACAAAAAGGACTCTTGGTCGAATCATGCATAAAACTTCAACAAATTATCAATTATATAGAAGAAAAATATTATATAATTTAATAAAATAAAACCTTTTTTTTCAAATTATCAATTTTAAAAATAAAATACGAGTTAATTTGTCAAAACATCTCATTCAATTGAAACAAAATTTTGGGTGATTTGGCTAGTGCTCTCTCATACAATGATTTTGTTAAAATTTGAACAATAACTCCTAAACACAAACGGAAGTATATCCATGCAAACAATAAAAAAAAATCATGCATTTCTATCCCCGAACAAAAACGAAAACATATCTATGAAAACACCAAAGAAAAAATCACGCAAGAATATACTTTCGTTTACGTTTGGAGATTGATATTCTAATTCTAACAAATAGTATCAAAGTCGATGGCTCATTCAAAGCTGTGGTAGGAGATTGGAGTATAGATATATTTTTTGATTTCGATTCGTATAAATCAAAAAAATATTTTTGCTCCAGAAAGAAAAAAAAATGGTGCGGTGATCGGTGTTGTTAAAAACTATTAATTTGTAGAGGCGTTGTGATTCACAAGAAACGAGGCGTACAATTTATGCGGTGTTGGTACTGGTTCTGTTCGGTGAAAACGGTATTGGAATGGCTTGGCATAGAACAACTTGATAATCCAGCAAAAGGATTAGGAATTCAAGAGGCGTGATCATGTGTGGCTGAAGCGTGAAATTAAACATTTTAATTTTTTCATTATATCAGATTGTATATATAATTGAAAATTTCCAAACGGACGTGTATTCTAAGATTTTTTAGCATTGCGAATTTATCGGTACGGTCAGAATTTTTAGATTCTGAATGGTTAAATAAATTAGAAAAATCGGCATAGATTGGAACTGATTGGGTGAGATTAAAGGTGATTAGGAATTATCGTGCTTGTTTGCGGATAATTAGAGATAATCATAAGCAATTTGGTTCAATCAATAGTTGAAGATTAATCATCAATAGATGCAGCTGGAATTTTAGTTGAAGGTAGAGTCAAGTCGGACGACGATTTCCTGATTCGACATATCATTGATAACCAATACACTTCGACGAATAGCTGCAGTAATGATAGATATCTCGACGAATAAGTGTGAGCTATATTGATTTGAGAGTGGCGGACTAACAATGGTAACAAAATCGACACCGATACCGATTATCATCAAGGTGGTTTGTAGAATCCAAGCCAAGGTGAAGATTGTTGCGTATGTCTTGTATTCTGCGGACCCATGTAATTAGTATTTGTTAAATCTAGACAACCTAAAAGTGGGTGAATTGGATTTTTAAAAATAAATAATAATTTAAAGACCTTTTCAAAAATATTTCAATATTGCAAACAAATAAAATAAGATAATCAAATATTAAAGTAATGCAAAAATTAAAAGAATATGTATAGAGACATAGAATCAGGCACCAAGAATTTTGTAGTAGTTCGGCTTCTTCCAAGCATGCGTCCACTTCTCAAGTTCTCCCATGAGTATTTTTACTATACAGAATGATTCAAATACGCATTCCAAACATTTACAATCTTCAAGATTTCGCTTGATTAAGATGAATGTTTACGAAAATATTCATAAGCCTAAAATAGATTCAAGAAGATCCGATAAAAATAAGTCTCGATTTTTTTATAATATTTGTTAAACTCTTCTTTGATGAGATTTACTCACTCACTCAAAGAATAAAAGATTACTCACTTTTGAATACAATAAATAAATTGTATAAATGAGAAATACTCACTCACTTTACAGAAATGATTTACAGTAAATGAGAAAGTAAAGAGATATGAGTAACAAGAGTTGGAGATTCAGCAATAAATGAGAGCATGAGAATTTTTGAGTTTCATTCAAGTAATAGAACAGTAAATATATGTCTCCAGTTGTAAAAAATGCGGAAAAATTACTCTTTATATAAGCTCTGGTGCATTCATAATCGTTGGAGGTAGGTGGAAGTAATAAATTTCCAAAATTCATCCGTTCAGATATGCCGCGAGTTTGAATTTTCGTCACTCGTGTTGACACAAATGCCTTTGGTGTCGACAAAAAATGTTAAGGGCAGGATCCCTTAAGTGGTTGGGTCGACATGAATGTTCTGAAAAGTCGACACAATTTCCGTACTCTACCTAACCAACATCATGGTTTCGACATATTTGGATCTGGTGTCAACTCGTTTGAAATTTCAGCATCCGAATGAGACACTTTGTGTCAACTCAACTTGCCATTGGTGTCAACACTATTTTTTCTGCAAGAAGTCTTGGTACTTTTGTGTCGACACATTTGGACTTTAGGGTTGACTCCAAAATTCAGCAGGCAAGCTCGGGACTTTTGTGTCGACTAATCTTCAACTGGTGTCGATACCTCAAATGCTGCAAGTGGCCTCGGGTCTTTTGTGTCGACACGATTGTCATTTGTGTCGACCCAAAATTTCGGACACCAAAAGTGTGAAACACAATTGTGTCGACACAAATTAAAATTTGTGTTGACTCATTTTGTGTCCTGAGAGCTACGGCTCTTTTGTGTTGACACAAAACGTTTTTGTGTCGACACTAACAATAATACCTCAAAGATAACTTCGTAAAACAGTTAGGGTGTCAAAATATTTGTTTAAAAGAATTGACACACTTCATGAGATTCAAGTATACTTTACCTTAAAAATGTTTGATTTATATTTTAATTGGGTTCAACACAGAATGTTCTCATTTCAAAATATATGAGTGTTTTAATCATTTTGAGAGTTAAGTAATTGCTTTTGGCTAAGGTGTTAAAATCATTTGTTCAAAATGTGTTAGCACTTTCATTTTGAAAATATAAAGATATTATTCTTTTTAAACCGTTTATTCTTAGAAAATGAATTATGAAAATTATCAAAATCAAAATAAAAAGCACTTAGGCTAACAATCTCCCCATTTTTTTATGATTACAACGATATTAACATTTTCAAGAAAATATTTTTAAAAAAAATTTCATTAATGGTTTTCACTTTATCAATATGCCTTAAACAACTTATATAAAATCATAAAAGCTTGGCATTTTGATTGCACACATTTTAATATATTTTGTAAAAATTTATCAAGAAGCATTCTGAGTTTAAAATACGCGCAAAAGCATATATAAGTGTTTATTGCCAAACCATTAAACAACATTCATAAGTAAACAAAACACAAATATGTATAAAACAACAGGCATTCATTCAAGTATGAACTTAATATGTTCAGCCATCCAACCAAAATATTTAAACCAAACATTTTAAGTGTTCTTAAACATCCATTCAAACTATTCAATCAACCAACCCATGCAACCAAAGAGAAAAAAAATTATATGTGTTGCATCTTTGCCTTCATAAGAAAACTTAAAGAAAATGTTTGAACTTCTTATTCTCTTTACTCTTCTCTTCACTTACTTACCGTTACTTCTCTCCTATCTCCTTTTGTAATCTTCAAAAAAACTATTGGTCATCCATGAATCTCTTGAAGTCCTTCTTCGCCTTAACTTTTCTCTTGCGGGCAGAGATTCATTCTTTTGATGTTCGTGCTCGTTCATCATTTGCTTCAGCTACGGCCATGGCTTCATAGCGTGCAGCCAAAGCCAGGCCTGCTTCATATTTGAGTCGCGCAGCCTTTTCTTCCTTTGTTTTCTTAGGCTTGAACTGTTTTGCATAGGCTTCTTTAATCTACTGGAGGTGTTCTTCAACTTTTTGAGAATTGGCTTGAACAAATATGACTACACATTCATCATATTTTTTTTGACCTTGGCGTAGGATAGTCGTGTTCGCATTAACAATGGGGACGATGAGGAGGCACGAAGACCGTCCGGCATTCGTGGCTCGTTCTACTTCTTTTAGCAAAGATCGGCTTGATTTTTTAACATTTTTAACTTTTTCAGAAAGGGCTGAAACGGTGTGATTAAGATCAAAGAAATCATTATCAACCCTTGCTTGAAAGGATGACAGGTAGGATGAAAGAGACTTGCTCAAGGATACCACTTCTGTTAAATCAACAGAAATAGGGGTAGATGAGGAGGCAGATGGAGCAGAGGGAGGAGGAGAAGCCTGTGAAGGACCGAGGGTACTGGAGAACCCAGGGAAAGATGGTGGAACAGGTGGAGAATCAAGATTAATGGGGATAGAAGGAATGTCCCGAGGTGTAGGGGGAGGAGTTCTGGTAGATGCAGGAGTATCACGACGAGTTGTAGTCCAGACTCTGTCAACATTTGCAATCAGCATATGTTTAAGGGAGGAGCTACCATATAAGTCTTGTTTAGAAAAGGCAACAGCCTTCTGCTCAGATAAATCAACACCAAAGTGTTTGAAAACTTTTGTTAGAAACATGGCTTGAGGAAGGAAAGAGTTTGATTTTCCAAGAGATTGAAACATACTAGAAATAAAAAGAAAATCGAGATGAAGGGGTTTATTTTCCAAGATGCTGTACAGAACAATGATATGCACATAGGAGATATCCCCAAATTTTCCCATTTGGGGTAGAAAAATGTGGTTCACTAAATGATGGAGGATTCTAAGTTCAGGTTTAAGAGTGTTGGCTTTCAAAAGCTTTGAGGGATCAACTTTCTCAACCTTAAAAATCTATTTTACAGCATCAAGGAAGGAGAAACCTTCAAAGTCAATATTCTTTTGTTTACATGATACAAACAAATCTTCTTCAGCAATGCCGAGAATTTCATCAAAAATACGGGGGGTTAAGTGAATATCGACACCATTTACCCAAGTGGTTATGGCGGTAGAGGGAATCAATGGAATATGCATGTGAGCATAAATTTTTTTGACAAGAGTAGGATAATGTGGGTCACGGGTTTAGAGTAGCCTTTCCCAACCCAAATCGAAAAATAAAGTTTCGAATCCCATCTCAATGGAATTGAAATAACCAAAATCAAAAAAGTGACCAGGGATTTTCTTTCTGTTTGCGAAAGGCTGAAAGTAGACATTCTTATATTTGATGGATCGGAACATCAATGCTTGAGTCATTCCAATCGCCGTTGCGGAGTCCGTCATCGTTGTTGGAGTCGTCATTTTCTTCTTCTTTGATGGTCTAGGGTTTGATGGCCCTTATTCGCCAATCCATTTTGCCCATTTTCCTATAGTTTTTAGTGGTATTTTGGTGGATTTGGGGGATATATTTGAGGAGTTGATGGTGGTTGAAAAGAGAAGTCGACACATTTTTCAAAAAGAGAGAGTCGACAGGAGACAAACGGTTTAGAAAAAGAGAGACAAACTATGTGACGGTTCGGGGACAGATGCCTCTTTATATAGGCGTTAAGATTTGTGTCGATATAAATTACAATTGGTGTCGACACTTTTCTTCGAAAGTGTTGGTATCGAAACAGAGAATTGGTGTTTACACATTTTTAATTGGTGTCGACACATTCGGTCATTTGGGTCGACACGTCTAAGATTGGTGTCGACACAAATTTATCGAGAGTTCGGGAACCAAGATCTGGTCGACACTGAATAGAAAGGGGTCGACACTTTTCACACAGTGTCATTTCTATACAGTTTTGAGTCAACACTACACACATTTGTGTCGACACTTTTTCTCATTCAAAAAAAACATCAAATATTTTGAACTGCAATGAAAGACATAGTTAGTATGGCATATAAATCATGAAATAGGAGCACATAACATTCTTAGTTCTCTTCTTATATAGCATATTCTTTCTTCATTTAAGAATTTTGTGAAAATATCCACCAACTGGTAATTTGTGACTATAAATTCAAGTTCGATATTTTCTTTTAGCACATGATCTCTTTTGAAATGATGTTTAATCTCTATGTGCTTGGTTCTTGAGTGTTATATAGGGTTCTTGGATATATTAATTGCGCTAGTGTTATCGCATTTAATGAGAATATGATCTAAGTGAAAATCATAGTTTTCTAGTTGTTGTTTCATCCAAAGAACTTGTGCACAACAGCTTCCAGCTGCAATGTACTCAGCTTCCGCTGTAAACAAGGCACTGAGTTTTTCTTCTTCCAGAACCAAGAAATTAGTGAGTGTTCTAGTAATTGACAAGTGCCACTTGTGCTTTTTTTATCTACTTTGTATGTGGCAATTTAGCATCTAAATAGCCAAATAACTCAAAGACTATTCCTTTAGGGTAAAATAATCTCAGATTTTGTGTACCTAAAAGATATCTAAAGATGCATTTAACTGCGGTCACATGAGATTCTTTAGGATTTGATTGAAATCTAACACACATGCAAATACTAAACATAATGTCTGGACAACTAGCAGTTAAATTTAAGAGAGATCCGATCACACCTCTATAACGTTTTTCATCTACTGCTATGCCATCTTCATCCTAATCGAGCTTTGTTATAGCACACATTAGAGTTTCATAGGTTTTGTTTTTAGTATATCGAACCTCTTCAATATGTCCCTCGTGTATTTAGCTTGATTGATGTAGAATACTTCTTGATTTTGTTTAATTTGGAGTCCCAAAAAATAGTCGAGCTCACCAATCATGCTCGTTTCAAATTTTTCCTGCATGCACTTAGCAAAATCTTTGTAAAGAGATTCGTTAATTACACAAAAAATTGTATCATTTACATAAATTTGTACAACTAGCATATCATTTTCTGTAGACATGATGAAAAAAGTGGTTTTATTTTTTCTCTTGAAAACTCATTTTCAATCAAGAATTTGCTTAACCTTTCATACCAAGCTCTTAGTGCTTACATTAAATAATATAGAGCTTTGGTAAGTTCGTAAACATGGTTTGAAAAATCTGAATTTTTAAAGCATGAGGTTGTTTCACAAGAACTTCTTCAGGGATAAAATCATTTAAAAATGCACTTTTGACATCCATTTAATAGAATTTGAAGATTTTAAAGCATAAAAAAGCGAACAACGTTCTAATGCCTTCAAGCCTAGCCACATGAGCAAAAAATTTATCAAAATCAATGCATTCTTTTTTATTGTAATATTGGGCTACCAATTGAGTTTTGTTCCTAATAATTACTCTATTTTTATTTTTTTATTTTATTTTTAAAAATCTATTTTGTATCGATGATAAAATGTTCCTTAGGTTTTAGGACGAAAGTTCAAACTTTATTTCTTTCAAATTGATTTAGCTCTTCTTATATAGCCAAGATCTAAAATTTATCATTTTTAACATTCTCAAAATATTTTGGTTCAATCTGGAAAAAGAATTCTAAACTATCATAAATATTATGTAGAGAGGAACGAATTTTGATACCTTGTGATGGATCACCAATGATAAGATCTTTCGGGTGACCGTGAGCATACCTCTATTTTTTAAGAAGGTCTGAATTTTTTGAATTTTCAGATTCAGCAATCTGATGGACTGCATTTTGTTGAAGATTTCAAACTTCCTCTAGATTGGGCTCTTCATTTTTCTTAATGAAAATATCTTCAATATATTTTTCTAAGTCTCACAAGTTATCTTCACAAAAGTTCTTTGAGAAATCAATGTGAGTTTTATCGAAATAACATGTATAGATTCTTCAACAAGTAGGGTCCTTCATCAGATTTTGCATCGAACATGCGCAAAAGTTATTTGTTGTTATTTAAAACAAAATATTTGCACTCAAAAGCGCAAAAATAACTGAAGTTAGGTTTTCTACCATTCCATAGCTCATATAGAGTTTTCTTAAAAGAAAAACTTTTATCATAGTTGTGTTTATAATAAAGCAAGCGGTATTGACAGTCTCGGCCCAAAAGTTTCATGGTAGATTATTTTCACATAGCATGGTTCTCGCCATTCCTTCCAATGTCTTATTCTTTCTCTAAATAACTCCATTTGGTTGATGAGTTCTAGGAGCAGAAAAGTAATAGTTAGTACAATTTTCATCCCAAAACTTTTTAAAATCTTTATTTCAAATTCTCTACCAATATCACTTCGGATACTTGTGATTTCAAAATATTTTTTATTTTGAACTCTCCAAGACAGTTTTGCAAAAGAGGCAAATGTTTTATCCCTATGACCTAAGAAATAGCACCCAAGTGTATCTAGTTAATTCATTAACAATATCAAAGATATATCTCTTGCCTCCAAGGTTTAGAGTCCTTGTTGGATCAAACAAGTCCATATGCAATAGTTATAATAGCCTAGAAGTTGAAATCTCATTTTTGTAATGAAAAGAACTTCTAATTTGTTTTCCCTGTTGATATACATCAGACACTTTGTCTTTTTTAAATTTGATTTGGGTAACCTAATTACCAATTTCTTTTTCAAAACTTTTAAAATTAAGTTCATGTGTGCATATCCAAACCTTTTACGTCACTACAACTATTTTTACTTAAGGCGGCTAAGCACTTTGTGTCATTCTTAAAAAAATTATTGAAAGTAAATGTATAAATATTTTCATATCTTTGACTTTCAAGAATAACTTTATTATTGGTTGAATATTCAATAACACATTTATCACATTCAAACACAATTTTGTAGTATTTGTCACAAAGTTGCTTACGCTGAGAAGGTTATGTTTCAAACCATCAACAAATAAAATATTTTCAATAAAAGAGCAAGGAATTTTTTCAATACACCACATTCATATGATTTTTCATTTGCTATTATCTCCAAAAGTCATAAATCGGCCATCTTTTCGTTTGAGAGAAGCAAATATCGATTGGTCGCTTGTCATTTGTGTTGACTCATTCTGAGTCATGAGAGCTACGGCTTTTTTGTGTTGACACAAAAAAAATTTGTGTCGATACTAACTATAATACCCAAAAAATAATTTCATAAAATAGTTAGGGTGTCAAAACATTTGTTCAAAATGATTGACCTACTTGATGTGATTCAAGTATACTTTGCCTGAAAAATATTAAACTTATTTTTTAATTTGATTCAATATAAAATATTTTCATTTAAGAATATATGAGTGTTTTAATCATTTTGAGAGTTAAGTTATTGCTTTTTTGTTAAGGTGTCAAAATTATTTGTTCAAAATATGTTAACACTTCAATTTTAAAAATATAAAGATATTATTCTTTTAAAGCCGTTTGTTAATCATAGAAAATGAATTATAAAAATTATCAAAATTAAAATAAACAGCCCTTGGGCTAACAGTATTTGATTTATATATATTTGGGTTTGGTTGGAGTCATGAATTCGTAGAAAATTTAATATATGTAGGGTTTTTATAGTTTTATGGGGTTAGGATTTTAGAATTGCCTACAAACAGGACTCTATAATTATAGTTATTTGTGTTAATAATTGAATCAAATCGGGTAGAGATATTAGAATAGGTGAAAAAACACCGGGGCATGAGATAGTAATCATTGAGCGAACAAATGAGATTTATTTTTGGGCTCGGGTTGTGGGTTTCGAGTTTTAGAGTATATTTGATATTGGGATTGTACACGCGACAATTATAATGAATTATCACTCGCATTCGTGGATGTAGGCAGGTTGTGCCGAATCACATAAATTCTTGCGCGATTTTTTCTTTGGCGTGTGCAAGAATGTGTTTCCGTTCGCGTTTGAGGATTAGTGTTCAAATCTCAACAAATTTAAACACAATAACGATAACATTTAATCTTTTATATTCTCAAGTCCTTCAACCAAATTCAGAAATAATATTTTATATCAACACCTATAACAGACTAATTATGCTCCGCTACACACACAAATTGTGCGAGAACACTTATTTTGTAATTCCAAACATAAAAAACATTACAATTTGCATTCTAATTTTTTTTACATAAAATCAATTATTTCTATTATTTTTTTATATTGATCTATCAAACAAGATGATGATGAATACTAAATTATTTTTTAAAAAATCACTAATAAATTTGACTATAGGTTAAATGTCTGCGAATTTTTCACTGAAATTTAGTTTGCAAATTTTTAAATAAAATTTTACTATAATTGAGCGTGACTATCTATCTATTAATTGACAAATAGATTTCACTATTACTGAAATGACTATTAATGTAATTACAGTTATAGTTTCTTGTGTTGATCGACAAAAAAAAGTCTAGAAAATTTTATAGTACGTTAGGAAACGTCATTAAGTTTCATGAAAAATTTTAAAAATAGAAGTGCAAAACAAAAAGATTTTGTAAAAGATGAAATTTGATTCTCATATAAAATTTTAGGGCGTATTTTACTGACTACCACTGAGGTTTCTGACAAAAATAGAAATCTCCTATGTAATTTCAAAAATTGCACAAATCTCCCCTCAATTTGATTTTAATATCAAAGAGACCCCAACCATTAATATTTTCGTTTAATTTAACGAAAACCACCGTTCTATCCCAAAACCGACCTCAAAACCACTGTCTCACCCTAAAACTGCCTTCAAAATCGCCGTTCCTAACCCCCACCCAAAATCGCCA
>JAOTRH010114273.1:0-15150 GCA_034768845.1 Heliamphora exappendiculata
CAAAAATAAGTAAAATAAAAACATAAAATTTAATTTATTAATTTATTTTTATTTTTGATAAAAAAAATATTAATTTTAATAATAAAATATTTTAATATTAATTCAAACGAGTATAATAAAATGTACTATAATTTTTAAATAACAAACAAATTCAAATATAAAAATAAATTAAAAAACTAGTCCCAACGTAGTGCTCTCTTTTGCTGGGCGCAACACACTGCCCATTTCCCAACAGTATATACTTTTTGTCCCTACGATAAAAACCACCAAACCGCGTCGTTTGGAATAACTCATATGACAACGATTTATTTTGTCCATACCACATTTTGATTTGATAGAATTGTTCATATGTTCCAAGGTACGTACCGTTTTCTGAAAAAACGCGGGGAAGATGCACCACCGTGCATAATTCTTTTTTGATTGTGTTTTTATGTTTATATTTATTTAGCTTATGTTTGATTTAATTTAATTTAAAATTTAAGTTTTTAAAAAAGTTATTTAATTTGGTTTAAGGTGATTTTTTTTTATATATATATTTTTACATATTTTTTTTATAAAAAAATCAAAAAATTTAAAGGCCTAAAAATAAGAATAGGTTTATTAGGTAGAATTTGTTGAATTTGTTATTTGTAAAAAAAATTAGATTAATTCGATACTTATAGTTAAGTAATTACATAATATTGAGTTATAAATAAATAAATAAAAATTATAATTTAAAAAAGTTACTAAACAAATGTTATTCAAAATTATAATTTTGAAATAAAATTGTTAAACAGATGCTAAAAACATCAGCAATAAAAAAATATATTAAAAATGCACTAATTATTTAGATTTTTTTGTGAATTTTAATATCACTTAATGTAATTAATTTTTACTACATTTATAAGTGTTTAGTTATGTTTTTTGGTACATGCACGTTTTAATGGACATAGTATTTTTTTTCCCAACAGACTCTTTAATTAATTTTTATATTAAGCTTGTTAGCTAAAATAGCTAGCTAGTTAACAAAGATTTTTAATACTTTAATGAGCTATCTATTCCATTAGCTAGGTAACATTTCATAGTTTTAATTAACCTTTTAAACTAGCCATTAAAGGATAACCAAATTAATTTGACTAATAAAATATGCCACATCATATAACTAATTATGTGTTGATGCATCTTTTTATATACTTATCTCACCAAAATATCTAATGGTAGTAGGAGTATTTGGCAAAACTAATGCTGATTTTTTTTTATATTTTACTATCAGTTTTAGTTATAAATTATAAATTTTTTCAAACACTTATAACTTTTACTACAATTTTTTTTTTTTTTTGAGTTACAAGTCACAATTTTTACTAAATACTCACAACTTCGATTACAAACTACAATCTATAAGTTATTAATTTCAGTAATTCCAAACATTACCTAATTTAGATTTATGACAAATGACAAATCAAAATAAAAAAATATATATTTTTAGTATATTTAACTAGTCAAGATAATCATTCTATATACGTGGTACTGCCATATAAAAAAATTGGTCATTTTCATGCACCACGATGATTTTATGTGTTTTCGTTCTAAAATATGGTGCTCTCACAAAATAATTTATTTTATAGCAAAAAAATGTAACAATAAAGAGAACACCAATTGGTTATTGATAATGACATTTGCACTATCTTTGCTATTATATAAAAAGAGAATATCCATTTAATGTATTTAAATTTGAGTTTGTATATATATTTTTTCTTGAGAAATCAGGCAAAGTTCTTATTTTATATATTTACAAACTGAGTCGCACACAAAAGATTTAAAATAAATTTATTTTAATTATAAAAAAGAGAATTATTAAATTTTTTATTTTTTATTTATAAAATTTTATGTTCAATATAGATCTTATTTGATAAATCTTAACAAATCATATTCTGAATGTACTAAAATTTAATAAACATAAATAAATTTAATTGTTAAAATTGATAGAAATTTAAAATTTTTAACCAAAAATAACTACTCCCACACATCATAGCACCTTAGAAGTTGTTTGTTATTTTGGCTATGATTGGATATACTATAAGGGATTAGTGATTAATACTGAAGTATCATATATTTTTTATATATTAAGAGATTATGAATTATATTATGTAAATAGTGAAAAATTTATTTTATGCTTGGTTAGAGTATAATAGAAAATGAAATAAGAATTAAAATTATTTTTAATCGTTAAACAAATAAGAAAAAAATACTTCGAAATCTAATACTAATAATACCAAGGGAATACCTGATACTATTAATAAGTTAATAACATGAATGAAAAATTAATAATATCTTATTTATCAAACTATTAATTTGAGTTCTATAATACAAATATAAAATTCACAATATTAAAAAGATAAAAATAAATTAGTGGATAAATTTTGGCTAATAATCTAATCCTCATCTCCAAATCTCTCAAAATAGGGTCCTAGGGTACTAATACCAAATCACCTCAAATCATGAGCAACAATGTTCACCTTTAATTAAAATTTGAAACCAGGACTTACCTATTAAAAAACTTATCATGGAATATTTTTTAACTAATTTTTAAAATAGAAAATTAGTAAACAGTTTAATTTATAGGGCGCTTACTATTTTTTATTCAACATAAAAAATTTTAACGCGCAAGGTTCATTCGTATAAAAATTTTAACGCACAAGATCCTTTTAAGACAAAAATATCCTAAAATAGATAAATTTATCTGTGTGTAGAACAGATAAATTTATCTGTGTGCCTTGAATAAGCACACATGTTTTGAAAAGTACAGATAAATTTATCTGTGTGCCTTACACATGCACAGATAAATTTATTTATGTGCCTTACACTAAATTTATCTGTATGATTTACACATGCACAGATAAATTTATCTGTGTAATTTACATATGTGCAAAGCACACAGATAAATTTATCTGTGTGCCTTACAAATGTTTTGAAAGGCACAGATAAATTTATCTGTAGGCACAGATAAATATATCTGTTTGAAGAGTATTTTCGGGAAAAATCGTGCAATTAGAGCCCGCACGTTAAAAAAAATTGATGAATCTTACGCATTAAAATTTATTTTTTGAGCCTTTCGCTAAAAACCTCTTTTTAAAAATAAAACTAATTACCAATTAATTTTTTTAAATTCAAAATGCCCATTCAAACTTTTCCTTTGGAAATATACTTTAACAACACAGTTGATAAGATGACAAAACTTTTCTTGTTTGCTTTTAGTTTTATGATATTAATTTTAGTAATAAGTTACAATCTTTTCCAAACATTCATAATTTTTGTTATAAAGTATAATTTTTTTAATTTTAATTATAAGTTAACACATTTACTAAATACTTATAATTTTTAATACAAATTATAATTTTAAAATTATTAATTTCAACAATATCAAATACCCACGTTATTATCCATAGTATTGACTACCATGTCACAATTCATATTTTAGTAACCCTCACCCTCTTTTAAAACAATTTAAACTTAATTGATTGATACAAAAAGAATTTCAATTGCTAATATATATTATTCTTTTAATTAATACATGCATTACGTAAATGCTAATATATGTGTTTTCCAAAAAATAAAATAACTTTTTTTTGTCGAGATCGATATCGACATGTTAAATGTGATGAAATAGAGATTTAATGCCTGACTTTAGAATTTCATTAAAAATTAATATGGCCGAACAAATTAAGAAACTATAACAAGAAAATAAAAGATCAAAAATTAATAAAATGAGATTTTATTAATTTTCGTAATATAAGAACAAAGATTACAAGAAAGAAAATATTTTCACTCGTTTACGTTTGCTCGCCAAATATTGAATATTATTCTCTCATTACAGATCTTTGAAGATCAAGAACCATCTACATTATACTACTTCTAATGCAAAAAAAAAAAAAAGAAAGATAAAATTCGTTGTGAATTGATGAAATTGATACTTTACAATGAGTACAATACAATTATTTATAAAAATAATTTCATAACTACTAATAACTTCTAATAACTACTAATACTATTGCTTTACAAGACTTTCTCATTCGATGCCAAATGTTCATTTTTCAACTTCTATTAATCGCCGTTTTTCTCTTTGATCGCCACTTGTCATCATAAAAAATATTTAATATGGACATTTTAGATATATATTTTTTTCACCAAGTCTTTATAAAATATAATAGGTTATTTAAATTAAAAAATAATATTTTTAATATAAAATTATAAATTATAGTATAAATAATACCCACTAACTCTTTAAGAATGAGAGTTATTGAATTATTTAAAAAATGTACTATTACACTAATAAAGTCATTTTTTTTTTTTAATACTGTCTAGGGGCCCATATCCAACTTTTATGAAATTTGGGCCACGCTGCACAAAATCGATAGACTCAAAAGACCCAAAGGCTCGACAGAACCAAATGGCTCAAAATCGATACGCCTTTCTTCCGTAGAGATGATGATAATGCATTACACTAAAAGAAATTCTAGTAGCCAATAAACGGCTAAAATCGACAAGCCATTCATTGTAATTGCTAGGTGTAGAACGGAGAGTACGCCACGTAAGGTTTAAGATCTCAAAATAAGAAACCACGTAATGGTGGCATTGCAAGGAATCACATGGGTTTAGTAGTAGTGGTAGATAATGATTGGTCCAAAAGAAACTAAAATGTGGCAGGAGTCTCAATTTAGAATGGACTTACTGATGCAACTACTTTCTTGATTTCCTCAATAGACAACATGAAATCATTATATACTTGGCGTCGAATTAACTTCCTCTGTCGACGAGGACCACTTGAAGAAGACCACCATTGACTTGGCCATTCACTCTGTCGATTTTTTTTAATTCTTCTATCCATTTTTTTTCTTTCAAAAAATCCAAGATCATTTGGCCATTTTGACCATTTGGTGCTGTCCTCCACAGTACCTTTTGGCCATTTGAAAAATTTTCTATCGAATTTTTAACTAAATCATTATTGGCTTATAAAGTTTTCTCCAGTCACATTGGAATTATATTTTAATCATTATTTTTGGTCAAAATTTAACATCATATATTTTAACTACTATTTTGTAGCTTTTATTTTGATTTTATATTTTTGCTTCACAATCATAGTGTTGATCAACCAACACTCTTTTTTTTTTTCTTACCATTTTGTTTGTGTCATTTTTTCATTCCAACTAATTATGCCCTCCTTCTAGTGCCAATTTCTATTTTTTGAAAAGAATAACTTTTTTCGTCGAGATCGACATCGACAGGTTAAATATGATGGATTAGAGGTTCAATACCTTATTTCAGGACTTTATTGAAAACTAAAATAGCCGAACAAATCAAGAGATTATGGCAAAAAAAATAAAGGATCGAAGATTAATAAAACGAGATTTTATTAATCTTTGTGAAATAGGAATAAAGATTATAAAAAATAAAATGTTATCATTCGTCAACGGTTGCTCGTCAAATGTTGAGTATTCCCTCATTGAAAATCTTTAAAAATCATAAACCATCAATATTAAGTTACTCTTAATACAAATTGAAAGATAAAAAAGAAAAGAAAAGATAAAATTCATTGTGAATTGATGAAGTTGGTCCCTTACAATGGGTACAATACAAATATTCATAAAAATAATTTCATAACTTCTAATAACCACTTGTTAGCCAAAGGGTTTTTTTTTATTTTGATTTTGATGATTTTCATAATTTATTTTCTAAGAATAAATAGTTTTAAAAGAATAATATTTTTATATTTTTAAAATGAAAGTATTAACACATTTTGAATAAAATGATTTGACACCTTAGTAAAAAAGAACTGACTTATCTATCAAAAAAATTAAAACACTTAAGTATTCTTACATGAGAATATTTTGTATTAAACTCAATTGAAAAATAATTCAAACACTTTTAAGGCAAAGTATACTTGAATCACATTAAGTATATCAACCCTTTTGAACAAAAAGTTTGACACCTTAACAGTTTTATGAAGTTATCTTTTAGGTATTAAAGTTATTGTCGACAAAAATAAGTTTTATGTCAACACAAAAGAGCCGTAGCTCTTAGGACTCAAAATGAGTCCACACAAATGAGTTTTGTATCGATACAAAAGTGTTTCCCACTTTTGGCATCCAAAATTTTGGATCGATACAAATGGAGATCGTGTCGACACAAAAGAACCGAGGCCACCTGCAACATTTGAGGTGTCGACACCAATTGAAGATGAGTCGACACAAAAGTCCCGAGCATACCTGAAGAATTTGTGGTGTCGACACCAGAGACCTCAAGTGTCGACACAAATATACCGAGACTTCCTGCAGAATTTAGTATCGACACCAAAGAAGACATGAGTCGACACAAAGTGCCTCATCCCAGATTCTGAAGTGCATTTGAGTCAACACCAACGAAGATGAGTCAACACAAAAGTATCGAGATTTCCTGCAGAATTTAGTGTCGACACTAAAGAAGACATAAGTCGACACAAAGTACCTCATCCAGATGCTGAAGTTTCAAACGAGTCGACATTAGATCCAATTGTGTCGACACCATGATATTGGTAAGGTAGTATGCAGAAATTATGTCGACCCTTTAGAAAATTTGTGTTGACACAACCACTTATGGGATCCTGCCCTAGACATTTTGTATTGACACCAAAGATAGTTGTGTTGACATCGGTGACGGAAATTCAAATTCGAGACAGATCTCAACGGTTTGATTTTTGGCATTTATTACTCCCACCCATTACCAATGGCCATGAATGCACAAGAGCTTATATAATGAGTAACTTCTCAGCATTTACTCCAACTGAAGACTTACATTTACTGTTTTATTGCTTGAATCAAATTCAGAATTCTCAAACTCTCATTTATTGCTGAATCTCTAGCTTTTGTTCCTCATCTCTCTTTATTTTCTCATTTATTGTAATTTATTTATGTAAAGAGAGTGAGTGTTCTTCATTTATATACTATATTTATTTATTGTAATCATGGGTAAGTTACCCTTTATCCTTTGAGTGAGTGAGTAAATCTCATCAAAAAAGAGTTTAAGAGATATTAAAAAAAATAGAGGTTTGTTTTTATAGGATCTTCTTAAAGTTGTTTTAGGATTGTGAATGTACCCGTAAATATTCAGTTCACTCAAACAAAGTCTTGAAGTTATAAAGACTTGTAATGCGCCAGTAAAACATTTTAGATAGTAAAAATACTCAAAAGAGAACTTAAAGAGTGGACGTAGGTTTGGAAAAAGCCGAACCACTATAAATATTTAGTGTCTTGTTTAATCTCTCTAGCTCTAACCTCTTTAATATTTGCACTACTTTTATATTTGATTAAATTGCTATATTTGATTGTAATATTAAAAGATTTTCAATTTTTTTTTAAAATTGTTATTTATTTTTTAAGACCCAATTCACCAATCTCTTGGGTTGTCTAGAACTAACACCATTAATAACTACTACTATTCAAGACTCTCGCCTTCGATGCCAAGTATTCATTTTTCAATTTCTATTAACTGCTGCTCTTTTTTTTGATCGCCACTTATCATCATGAATAATATTTAATATGAGTATTTTAAAAATATATATATATATATACCAAGCCTTTATAAAATATGATAGGCTATTTAAATTAGAAAATAATATTCTTAACATAAAATTATAAATTATGGTGTAAACAACAGAAAAATCTTGGATTTGATACTTTTTTTGATAATAGTGCTAAATTTATTCATAACACTATTTTTTTATAAATTAGGTTTCATCAGATTTAAAATTATTTTATTATATCTAATATACTCCTATTAAAGATATTATTTTTCATGATTTGAAATCTTTTCAAAAAAATTTCAAAGATAGCGTATCCCTTAAATCAAATAATCTCTCTCTCTAGGGCGAAGTCACTCGTCGCCAAAACACATACAAACGATAAATTTTCAAAACTATTTCACAATACACATAAATTTGATACATTTTTAAATCCACAAATCATTAATTTTGATATATATGTTTCAACTAATCGCAACTAGATGTGACCACTGATACATTTATTAATGGTTAGTGAAAATATTTTCATAAAAAATATAAATCACCGATACATTTCAATTCTAATTTACTATGCATATGCTACTGATGCATTTATCAGTATAAAGTATATGCTGCAATTTCTTCTTATAATATAGTTTTAAATTGATAAAATGTATCGATAGTTTATGAGAGCTATATGCATTTAGCAATAACATGCAACAGATAATTGTATCAGTATTCAACAGATAAGTGCTTTCAAAATTGTTCAACGTAGAATTTATTATTAATAATTGTATCAGTTCTACACTGATTGTATAGAGAATATGTATAAAAAATCATTATTGTTGGTGAAGGAGAAAGAGGAAGGTGAGCAACGATGAACCAGAAACACCATGTTAGAGAGATTGTGACAGATCAAATCTCATGCAAATCAGAGGGAGAGAGAGACAGATTTAGAAGGTTAGTGTCGGCGAGAAACAGCGATAGTGGCAAGAAGCAGAGACGGTGGTGCAAAGTGGCCGGTTCGGATTGATCTAGAAACGGTGATGGCGGAACGGATGACGAGGAGGAGCGACGACGGAGAATGAGGAACCGGCGGAGGAGGATTAACATAAAGCGGTAGAGGAGCAGATAGTTGAATATCTTCCATAAACAATTAGATAAAGTCAATATACGGTGTTGTGATTATATTCTATTATCATGAGATTTAATGGAGCAATAGCACATGTTGTTTGATAGGAAATTACAGCCTACAACCATGACATTTAGAAAAAAAAAATCGCATTAGATGAATAAGGGCATATTGGATCTAAAGAACCAATTTTTTTAAAAAAAATGAACTAAATTCAAAACTAAAAAAATGGTATGACTAAAACTCTTACATACCTCTAAAATAAGACTAAAACTCAATTAATCCTAAACAATATGTATGTTATTATTATTTATTTCTATACCCTACAACTAGTATTCAAAATATGGTCATGTTAACCACCACATATTGGGCAGTGGTTAATAAACTAATAAAGATAAATATTTTCTAATATCAATACACTTTTAGAGGTGTGGTCTACCACTTTTATATATATCAATATATTTTACACAAATATCTATATATTATATATCCATTATCTATCTCTTAATGGACAGTAATTAGCACTTTCTTTTAAAATATTTATATTATTTTAAATGTAAAATAACATCAAATCAATACACGAATAATTCATTTTTTACTCGTTCAAAACTACTTTGTAATTTTACTTTACCCCATAAAAAAAAGAAAATTA
The DNA here is from genome assembly GCA_034768845.1 of Heliamphora exappendiculata. Taxonomy (NCBI): domain Eukaryota; kingdom Viridiplantae; phylum Streptophyta; class Magnoliopsida; order Ericales; family Sarraceniaceae; genus Heliamphora; species Heliamphora exappendiculata. Next base: position 9,295 of record JAOTRH010114273.1, read on the forward strand.
CGTCCTTGAGTTTGTATGACTTAACAATTTTTCTTTAGAAAAAACTCAATTATTTAATCAATAATTTTAATTCATGAGTATTAAGGACTTTACAAAATTATATAAAAAGTAAAAGTATATAAAAATCTTGTATATACATGGTAGTGTCTTTTAATTAAATTTAATGAAAGACCCATAATCAAAATCAATGTAAAAGATTACTGTAAGTGTAAAGAACCAATAATCTTATAAATTTATATTTAACTTTCCTTAGTTGTATATTATTAATATTTAGTAGAATTTAAAATTATTATTTTATTAATTAAAGAGCCAATCACAAAGTGACATATGTATCATTATATTTTATATATAAATTTAAATTTATGAAAAAAGTTAAGACTTTTAAAGAGCTAATAAATTATTGTAATAACATATAGTACATATAAGTATTTCTCAATTAAGGAAAATTAGTAGATGTGCATTGAAAAATAAATACATAATTATTCTTAACATTTATAAATTGTGATTGTGAGACAAATTATCCATATTAAATTATGAAATTCTAAATTAGTGGATATTTTACCCCAAAAAAAGTATGGATACTCTTATCAAATAATCTATATAATTTTCTAGTTCTGATTGTAGCCGAATGTACTTTCCATCTTTTAATGCAAATTAGTGACACATTTTTTAATATAGTAGAATATACTTTCTTTCTTTTAAGGTAAATTAGTGAATTCTAAATTAGTGAATCTCTAGTAATGTTTTAATTTAAGGATAAAATTTTGATCAATCACAAGATAACATACATTATTGTTAAATTAAAAATATCCAAGAAAATAGAAAATTAGTTTGGAACTTTCAAACTCAAATAGATGATATGTTTTTCTATAATATAATATATAGACATTAGTCATTTTTTTAAAATTTTTGTCCTTATTTTTCTCCCTTTATATTGAAATAAGTTTTATGTGAACGTTTTTTTTATTTTTAAATTCAAACTCATTTTTTAAAAAAGTTTATTATTTATTATTTATTTTGTTAGTTACTTTTTGTCATTTAATTTCCTTTTTTCCCTCTCAATATTTTGTTATTTTTGTTATTTTAATTGAAATAATTAGTTCATACTTCTAAACAATACTAATAAAACTTATGCGACAAAAATCTTGACCACATGACAATCGCATTAAATGCAAATTTAATTATACCACCTTAACGTTGGGACTTAGACACACCAATTCACGAACACAAATGAAAGCAATCTATGAACGCATCAAAAAAAAAAATTACGTGAATTTACATGATTCGGTACAATTTGTTTATATTTATAGATGAAAAAAATAATTTACTACAAGTCATAACAGTAGAATGTCCAATTATAATAATAACATTAATATAGTTATAACATTTATATTTATAAATAATTTTTCTTTAAACTTATAATTTTTATAATTTTTATGTATAAATTTACATAATAAGTTTGGGCAAATAAACTCAAGCAAATGTACAATGTACAAATTGTGACACTTGTAACTATAATAAAAACGAAAAGCAATAGGTTTTCCTCCAATTGATTCTCTACTAAAGGGTTTGTGAAATAGCTTCTTATTATTTCAGTACTGAATTTTCTGTCTATGGCATCTCCTATCTCATTCGTACAAAAGAACAAGATGTTTTTTCAAGTAAACATTTAAAATAGAGATGGAATCAATATATTCATATATATTTTTTGGATTTTAACTTATAAATGATTTAAGTGTTAGGATTTTTTCAACTCTTAAGCAGAATTTAGGAGACACGAAAACATAAAAAAAGAAAGAAAAAATAAGAATTTTTTTTTAAGGAAACAAACACTTTGGGAAAATCAAATACAATCTTTGGCAGCTAAATCTCTAATGTGAATTAGAATTGTTGAGGTCCAAATTTTCCTTCCATCCATAGAGAGAGCTAATTTTGAAAGAGCATGAGCGACACTATTGCCCATTCGCTTTATATGGAAGTATTCAAATCAAAGAATGAAACGAATCAGCTCGCGACATTCGTTAATAAGATTGCCAATGATAGAAATGTCTTCATCCTTTGAATTAAGTGCATTAATCACCACGAGAGAGTCTCTTTAAAGGTGGACATTCTACATCCCACTAGCCACCACAAATTGTAGCGCAAAGATTGCCCCCTCCATTTCCGTGTGATCTGCATCCAAAGAGTTCTCGAGTTTCATAATCCTCGAGGCGAGAGGAGTACCATGTTCATCTCTGGCTATAAACCCCAGGCCAATTGTACCATCTTCGCACCGTGCCCCATCAAAGTTTATCTTGACGATATCCCTTGGTGGTCTAGTCCACTTCACTAGGTCGGGGGTCGATTGGGGTCGCACTGTTCTAGTGGATGCTGCTATGTTGAAATCAGCCAAAATTTTCTCAGTTGAAAACAGCCTTGAGTTCCGTGCAAGCCAAAGTCACAAGCTTAGCATGCAGAATAAATCTATAACACACTGACCTTTCACATGGTAACGATATTGTCCGTTTTGAGTAAAACCCTCACGGTTTTGTTCTTCCCAATGGGTCATCCATCCTTGGATTGCTCCCGCTCAAGCACGCTTAACTGCGGAGTTCTGCTAGGGTCTCTACCACTTGAAAAAATGCCTCGTTGAATGTAAGAGTCCAAGGTTTTTTCTTTATAGCCTAGGAACTCCCTATCCCTTTCTGATGTGGGATACCAGGATATCACAATCCACCCCCCTTAGGGCTGCACGTCCCCGTGCAGTATCCTGCTAGCTCCGGTAGCGTGCCAGTCCTTATCGACCCGCCCACTCTGTAGCCCGCCCATGTGTCACGTGAGACGGCAGGGGCCCACACTCGGAGGTGATGAGAGTCAGCTCCGATACCATCTCGAACGCCCTGACCCTTTACATGGCAACGATATTGTCCTATTTGGGCAAAGCCCTCACGGTTTTGTTCTTCCCAATGGGTCACCCATCCTTGCATTGCTCCCGTTCAAGCATACTTAACTGCGGAGTTCTGCTAGGGTCTCTACCACCTGGGAAAAGGCTTCGTTGAATGGAAGGGTCTAAGGTTTTTCCATTATACCCCAGGAACTCCCTATCTCTTTTCGATGTGGGATACCAGGATATCACAAAATCAAATATGTGCCTATCAGAATTATTATGCACCAATTCTGCCCAAGTTTGAAAATTCCCCCTTCCTCTTAAATGGTACCAATTCCCCAAAATCGATACATGGTTCCACACTTGATCAACAAATGAACAATCTCGCAGGCAATGAATTATTATTTCAATCTGCTGGCCACACCATACACATGAGGGGTCTTGGATAATCTTTTTCCTGAAAAGGTGTAATCTCATCAGAAGCATGTTCATACAAGCGTGCCACATAGATATTTTCACTTTGTTCAGAATTTTGGTCGACTAGATCCCTTTCCAAAAGCTTGTCACCACTGAGGGGTCCGAGCTCTCTGCATGTTCATTACCTGCTTCAGCCGCAATGTAATAACTCGATGGGACGGTATATTTCCCATGCTTCGTATAGTGTCAGATGAGTCTATCCCTTCTACTAGGGCAAATAGGAAGAGCACTAATGATGTCGCTCTTAAAGGGGATGAACAGTTATCTCAGCAAATCCCTATTCCAGCCTCCCATGTTGCTATGAAATAGATCCACCACTTTAAAGTTAGGCTCATTGAGGCTTATAGGACTGATCACCTTGAAATTGGGTCCCCGAGTGTTAGCCCAAGGATTTTTCAATTTGATTTTGATGATTTTTATAAATCATTTTCTAAGAATAAATAATTTTAAATGGATAATATTTTATATTTTTAAAATAAAAATGTTAACACATTTTGAACAATCAAAGTTGACACATTAGCCAAAAAAGAATGACTTTTATCTCAAAAGTTCAAACACTTAAGAATTCTTTAATTAGAATATTTTGTATTGATCTTAATTAAAAATTAAGTCAACACTTTTAAGACAAAATATATTTGAAGCATATCAAGTGTGTCAACACACCCATTGATCAAATGGTTTGACACCATAACTGTTTTTCAAGTTGATCTTCAGGTACCAAAAAGTTAGTGTCGACACAAACTTATTTTGTGTCAACACAAAAGTGTCGAAGTGCCCAGGACTCATTTTGAGTCGACACAAAAGTAATTTGTGTCGACACAAAAGTGATCCTCACTTTTGATTTCTGAAAGTTTGGGTCGACAGAAATGAAAATTGTGTCGACACAAAACAACCGAGACCTCCTGTAGATTTTTGGTGTCGACCCCACGACAAATCGTGTTGACCCAAAAGTCCCGAGCCTACCTGAAAAATTTTGGTGTCTACCCCAAGAAGATTTGTGTCGACACAAAACAATCGAAACCGACAGCAGAATTTTGGTGTCGACCCCAAAGCACATTTGTGTCGACACAAAAGTACCGAGACTCCCTGCAGAGATTTAGTGTCAACACTAGAGACAAGTTGAGTCGACACAAAATTGTTCTTCCGGATGCTGCAGTTCAAACGAGTCGACACTAGATTCATTTGTGTCGACCCCAGAACGTTGGAAGGTAAAGTGCAGAATTTGTGTCGACTTCTCAGAAGATTTGTGTCAACCCAACCACTTGAAGAACCCTGCCCCAGATCTCAAAGGTTAGATTTTTTGCATTTTTTGCCCCCACCTACCTCCAACGGTCAAGAACTCACAAGAACTTATATAAGAAGTTACTTCTCAGTATTTAAGAAGGTTGGAGACTTGCATTTACTATTTTACTACTCAAATCAATCTCAGAAGTCATCAAATTCACATTTATTACTGCAATTCATGTTCTTATTCCTCATTTTGCTGTACCCTTTCATTTATTATAAATCAATCTTGTAAAGAGAGTGAGTGTTCTTCATTTATTATATCTCATTTATTGTAATCAATGGTGAGTCACTCTTTAGCCTTTAAGTGAGTGAGAGAATCTCATCAAATAAGAGTTCAAGAGAGATCAGAAAAAAATAGAGGTTTGTTTTCATAAGATCTTCTTGAAGCTGTATAAGCTTGTGAATGCGCCCATAAACATTCAAATAGTTCAAGGGAAATCTTAAAACTTGTAAAGGCTTGGAATACGCCCGAAAGTATTCTGAATACTGAAAATACTCAAGGGAGATCTCGAGGAGTGGACATAGGGTAGGATAAATCCGAACCACTATAAATCGCTGGTGTCTGATTCTATTTCTCTATCCCTCATCTTTTAATATTTGCATTGCTTAAATATTTGCATATCTTGTCTTATTGTAATATTAAAAAAAATTTAAATTTTTTTAAAATTGCTATTTATTTTTTTAAAGACCCAATTTATTCCTCCTATTGGGTTGCCTAGATCTAACACCGATGAATCTACTTGTCTCTCCAAACATGAATCTGTGCCCCATTGCCAACTCTCCATCTGATTCTCTATCTCAGAATCTCCTTCCCCTCAATGATACTTCTCAATGTATAAGATGAGTTTGGCCCCACCTTTGCGTCTAAAAAAGTCGTATTGAGAAATGTTAGAATTAGGCAACCCAAGAAAGGGGGGGGGGAGGAGAATTGGGTTTCTTTGCTAGCAAAGGAGATTTAAAATCTTTTCAAAAAATCTTTTAATATCGCACAAAATCTAGATATGCAAATATGAAATTAATGCAAGAATTAAAAGGAGAAGGATAGAGATAAAGAACCAGACACCGTGATTTATAGTGGTTCGGCTTGATCTTTGCCTACGTCCACTCCTCAAGATCTTCCTTGAGTATTTTCACTAACCAGAATACTTTCGGGCGTATTCCAAACCTTTACAAGCGTCAAGCTTCTACTTGAGCTATCTGAATGTTTACGGGCACATTCACAAGCC
>JAOTRH010114284.1:0-15149 GCA_034768845.1 Heliamphora exappendiculata
TTTTTGTGAGATCCTCAACTTTTTCACTTAAAACTTTGTTTTCATCTTTTAAAACAAAAACTTGCTTTAGCAAGACATATTTTTTATTTTTCAAAGTTTTAATTTCAGTTGAGAAGGAAAGAACTAACTTTTTCAAAATAGAATTCCTTGTACCTAATTTTCTCAACTCATCATGCAAATCTTCAAAAGAATTTTGCAATTCTTCTAATGAAAAAAAATCAGCAGTTACCTCATCATCTTCTGTGGCCATACGGCAACTTTATTTTCTTCTTTTTCATTCTCAGAGCTGCTGTCATCGCTTTCACCCCAAGCTGCAATCATGGCTTTCTTGAAACCTTTTTTGAATTGCTTCTTGAGCTGAGGGCATTCAGCTTTGACATGTCCAGACTTCTTGCATTCATAGCAGATTATCTCATTCTTCTTGTGTTCTGCTTTGAATCTGCTAGAATCACTTTTGAACTTGTTTAGTTCTCCCTTGTATCCTTCCTTATTGAAGAATTTCCTTCCTCCTCGTTTCTTATTTTTAAGAAACTTCTTGAACGTCTTTGTGATGAGAGCCATGTCTTCATTTTCATCACTGGAGGACCCTTCTTCAGATTCTTCATCATGAGTTAAAAACTTGAAGGCAATGCCTTTCTTCTTTTTGTTGTCTTTCTCATCATCCATCTTGATGTTCATCTGATGGGTCATGAGAGAACCAAGAAGTTCTTCTAAGCTGAGCCTATTCAGGTCTTTCGCTTCTTGTATAGCCGTGACCTTTGCTTTCCAACTCTTTGGCATACACCTCAGAATTTTCCTGACCATTTCTGCATTAGTGTAAATATTGCCAAGAGATTTCAGTCTATTAATAATGTCAGTGAAGCGAGTAAAATATCATATATAGTTTCATCATGCTTCATTTTAAATAGTTCATAGTTATACACAAGCAGACTAATTTTTGACTCTTTCACTTGATTGGTACCCTCATGGATAATTTCGAGTCTATTCTAAATTTCTTTAGCGGTGTCACTAGTCGAGATCATATTGAACTCATTTGGGTCAAGTGAGCAGTAAAGGAGATTCATAGCTTTAGTATTTTTTTGTACCTCCCTAACGTCAGTTTCAGTCAATTCTTCTTCTGATTTATAAATAATTTCCTTATCAACAGTTTTGGTAAGTTTTTTGGGTCCATTTATAATAACCCGCCAAAGGTCATAGTCTACGGCTTGAATGTAAATTCTGATTCTAGCTTTCCAATAGTTATAGTTTATTCCATTGAACAAAGGACGTCTGTTAGTCGATTGACCTTCAGATTGGACAGGTCCAATACTGGTGGTTGCCATGTAAAACTCTTAAACTGTTAAGTCAAAAGCAAGAGCCCAAACTCTTATACCAATTGTTAGATCTAGGCAACCCAAGAAGGGGGTGAATTGAGTGGTCTTTAAAAAAATAACAATTTAAAAATCTTTTGTAAAAATCTTTTAATATTTCAATAAAGAAAGATATACAAATATTTAAGCAATGCAAATATTAAAAGATGAAGGATAGAGAAATAGAACCAGACACTAGGAATTTAAAGTGGTTCGGCTTTATTCTGGCCTACATTCACTCCTAAAGATCTCTCTTGAGTATTTTTACTATATAAATATTTCACGGGCGTATTCCAAGCCTTTACAAGTTTCAAGTCTTCTCTTAAGTTATCTGAATGTTTACGGGCACATTCACAAGCCTATGTCAGTTTCAAAAAAATCCTATGAAAATAAGCCTCTGTTTTCTTATAATCTCTCTTGAACTCTTCTTTGATGAGTTTAACTCACTCACTCAAAGGTTAAATGGTGGCTCACCATTGATTACAATAAATGAGGTATAATAAATGAAGAATTTTCACTCTCTTTACTGAAATAATTTACAATAAATAAAAGGATAAAGAGAGATGAGGAACAAGAACTGGAGTTGTAATTTGAGTAATAGAACAGTAAATGCAAGTCTCTAACATTCCTAAATGCTGAGAAATAACTCCTTATATAAGTTATTGTGAGTTCTTGACCGTTTGAGGTAGGTGGGGGCAATAAATGCTAAAAATTCAACCATTGAGATTTGGTGTTTTAAATTTTCGACTTTAGGGTCGACACAAATAACTTTGGTGTCGACACCAAGTGTCTAGAACAGGGTTCTTCAAGTGGTTGGGTTAACACAAATCTTCTGAGGGGTCGACACAACTTCTGCACTTTACCTTCCAACGTTCTGGGGTCGGCACAAATGAATCTGCTGTCGACTCGTTTGAAACTTCAGCATCCGGAGGAACAACTTTGTGTCGACTCAACTTGCTTTTGGTGTCGACATGAATTTCTGCAAGAATCCTCAGTTCTTTTGTGTCGACACATTTGCTCTTGGGGTCGACACCAAAATCCTGCAGACAGTCTCGGTTTTTTTGTGTCGACACGTTTACTCTTGGGGTCGATACCAAAATTCTGCAGGCATGTTCGAGACTTTTGGGTCGACACAACTTGTCTTGGGGTCGACTCCAAAATTTTGCATGAGGTTTTGGTTGTTTTGTGTCGACACAATATCCATTTGTGTCGACCCAAACTTTCGAAAACCAAAAGTGAGGATCACTTTTGTGTCGACACAAAATATGTTTGTGTCGACTCAAAATGAGTCCTGGGCACTTCGGAACTTTTGTATTGACACAAAATTAGTTTGTGTCGACACTAACGTTTTGGTACCTGAAGATCAACTTGTAAAATCGTAAGGGTGTCAAACCATTTGATTAATGGGTGTTGACACACTTGATATGCTTTAAGTATACTTTGCCTTAAAAGTGTTTGACTTAATTTTCAATTAAAATCAACACAAAATATTCGAATTAAAGAATATTTAAGTGTTTGAACCTTTTTAAGATAAAAGTCATTTTTTGGTTAAGGTGTCAATTTTGATTGTTCAAAATGTGTTAACATTTTTTTTTTAAATATAAAATATTATTAATTTAAACTATTTATTCTTAAAAAATTAATTATGAAAATTATTAAAATCATAATAAAAAATCCTTGGGCTAACAATTCCTCTTGTGGGTGGGGGTGTATTAGACGATGGAGGCGAAGGTGAAATAGGTAGTGGAACCGCTGAGGGAGGCGAGGGAGATGGAAGCGGTGATGAAGGAGGAGGTGAACTTGTAGGTGGATTTGACGATTGCAGAGGTGGAGAATTTGAGGATGGGGGTGGACTATTCGTTGGAGGTGGTGAGAAAGGTGGAGAAGGTGAAACTGGTTCTAATATAAGGGTATTTATGTATTTTTAAAAAAAAATAAAATGAGTTTCCTTTTTTCACTGATAAAGAAGATCAGTGATATTTTAAAAAACGAAGAAAATGTTCTTGTTTTTGTCAGAAATTTCGAGGAGGTCTACCCATATTTATATTATGTATTATTCTTGTAATATTTTGTAACTTCTTTATAAAATTTGATATGTCACTTAAAATAATTATTGAATATTAATTAAATATTATCAACAAATTATAAATTCAACAATTAAGATATGTTATACATATGAATTTATTATATTTGTAAATGGCATAGAATTCTATTTTAATAACTTAATATGATCAATACTAAGATGCAATAAATTCTTTTCTTGATATGACCATATTATTTAAAGTGTTTTTATTTATAAAAAAACTATTTAAAGCAAAATTAATTTTGTCCTTCTTACAAATTAAAAATTACAATTACCATTATTACAAATCATAACTACTCCAAGTATTTTTATTTTGATAATTTAATATAAATTTATACTTTTTATAAGCTTAGAATAACCATTTTAACATGTTAAGAAATTTTTTATCTTTATTTAACAAAGTGCCAATAAACTTAATTTATGATTAACCAATTATAATATGTGTATTTTAAGATTTCTAACTTATTTTTGTGCTATAAAAAAATTTAAATAATATTGATGATACCTTGAAAGTAGAAACGGGGGCGTCGAGCTTGTTAGCTTCCAAAGTACTCTTTCTATTCTCTGTGAAGACAAAGTCAGGGCTCGCACCGGTGTGGTACCGACAGAGTACCATTCGATGCTTAAGTCAGCCCTTGCTCTAGAACTCAATCTAGAAGTTATATTTTTTTGGGTTAAAAGTCATACCTCTATAGGACAGGGCTGGGGTTAGTATATGGAGAAGAATCCCCAGTAAGATTGAGTCAAATCCCATAGTTTGTGCTTGTTACGATCCTGAGAAATTAGCTCTTTCCTAATAAGGTGGCGCGCCTCCTAGAATCACGGAGGCCGTTGGGATGGGCTAAGTGCCTAATCACTCGGTCGTTTGCCCAGTCCTTCGGGGTCAGTCGGTCACATGTTCTCGAGCGCGGTCGTCAATTGATCAGCTACAGCCGACCACATCAAATGTCCCCTCAGTCCCGAGGTGCCAATGTTTGGGCGCCCTTGGGAATGCAGCTCCAGGTTAACCGTCGTGCGTATGGTGATAGCTTTGCATTCATTTCGGCGGCGCCTCCGAATACGAAGCAATCACACATTTAATGCCCGTCCGTTCATGTTTGGAAAGGGAAGAAGAATGTATTGACACCTGGCAACATCCCATTGGTGTTATGTCCAACGGGCCTTCATAACCGTATCAGGTCCGTTGAATCCTCCAAACATGGCTATCACCAAGACGTCCATTCACGCGTTATATAATGGCCTTTCTTTCAAACTTATTTTCATTTTAGGCAAAATCTGCACCTCGCTCTTCTCTTAGGATTCCAAAGATTGATTGAGTGCCCTTGGCCCTCTCGGTAAGATCCTCTTTTCACTTCTCTATTTTTATTGAATTCGCAATTCTGGCTCCTCCCGTTCCAGCGTATTCATCCCCTCCCCCTTTGTATTTCTTACATCGCACTTTATACCTCTTGTGTCATCACAAGCACATTCCCTCGACTTCCTTATTTTCCACGAACGCTCCTCATTTCGAGGAGTTGTTCCTCAAAACCTTTGATTTTGCCAAATATCTTCTTCCTGTTATCAAGATGGGTACTGAGGACTTCCCCTAAGAATTTGATTCGGCTTCTAACTCTGAAAGAACTCATTCGGCCTTTGACCTTTGTTAGGGATGTCGAAGAAACTTGATAAAGCCATGGTAGCTGAGGTGCATGCTCGGGCTATTGAGGAGGCCGAGCCGATCGCTCAGAAGAAGCCCCGATTTTGGCTGAGGGGGAGGACTTTGCCAGCTCTGACCTTTCGTGACTCGTCGGCGATCTCTGAGAAGACAGTGGGGGAGAAGGAGGTGGTGGATCTCGAACCTCTCTCTTCGCCTGACCTTCCAGCTGCTGAGCCAGAGGTGGCGAACACCCTATCCTCTCCTATTGATGTTGTACCCATGGCCGCTCTCCTTACTTCTTCAGACCAAACCCCACCTCATTCGTCCTCTAGTCAGGCTCTAGGTGACATCATGAACGATTTTGATGTTTCTTGGTCGAGAATGCAAGGGTTCATCAGGGAGGACTTAGAGATGTTGAACACAGTTGCCACCAGCAAGATAGCCCGAGAACTCCTTCTCAATCTTACCCGGGTGAGCTTTCCATACTTCCTCCTTCTTTTCTCTCCTTGTTTTTTGTAGTTTAGCCTCTTCATATGTTTATACATCCCTTCCCTTTTTGTAGGTCTGTATGCGATCGATCCACCTCTCTAACTGTTGTCATCAGCGCGAGAAGAACCTTCGAGACGACATAACCCTTGCCACTACCCTGACGGAGGAGCGAGTGAGGTTATTAAGGGAGGTGGAACGTCTAAAGGCTGAGCTGAATGAGAAGGGAGCAGACCTAGAGAAAACTAAGGCAGAGCTGGTCAATGCAAACCACATGGCTGAGAAGGCACAGGGTGAGTTGACTGAGGTTAAGTAGAGTGTCTCTTCATTAGAGGTCGAGGTTGTTGCTGCCAGAATGGGTGAGGAGGCTAGCAGAGCGTGAGTGTTGGAACTGACTAAAGAGCTCGGCTTGGCTGGAGGGGCCTCCATTGAAAAGTTTATGGCGTTTAAGGAGTACAATGCCGACTTGACCGAGTATTATTTGAGCAATTTTGACAGGATGAAGGCTCAGCAGCTGCTGCCTTTCCAGATTTGGACTTCTCATCTTTCCTGCCTAAAGACGACGATGCAGCAAGCCCCCCACCTTGACTTTTCTTCTCTTAACTCTTTAAACACTTCTATTTTGGGCCATGTTTTGGCAAATGAACATACATTTACGTTTAGCGAGACTGTGTTTTGGCCGCATAGAAAATATTTACATTTAATCTTGTGGTTAGAGGGGCCGTGTTTTGGCCGCATAGGAAACATGGATCTTGGGGCCATGTTTAGGCCTTGTTTCAACTTGGTGCTGATTTAGATTTTGTTTTTGACTTATTCTGAATGTCCCTTCCTTTATTATGTTTCCTTGGTTCATCCTTGACTTTTGCCTTGTTGTATACCTATTCTCATTCTGCTCAGCTTGTCTCCTCTAATTATTTTGATTTTTGATTTCTACTTGATTTAGTCTTTGCACGTCCCCCATATGGCTAACCGAACAATTAGGGAGTCAAGTTGAGATTTAGGCCTTTGGCTTGGCTTTAGGCAGCTTAGATCGTCTTGGGCCAACCGAACCATCTAGTAGCTTGAAAATCTGCCAAGACCTTGGTCAAGCTCTAGGCAACCTGGGCCGTCTTGGGCCGACCGAGCCATCCAGTAGCTCAAAATTTTGCGAAGACCTTGGTCGGGCTCTAGGCAGCCTAGACCTTCTTGGGCCGACCGAGCCATCTAGTAGCTCAAAAATTTGCGAAGGCCTTGGTCGGGCTCTAAGTAGCCTAAACCATCTTGGGACGACCGAGTCATCTAGTAGCTCAAAAATCTGCGAAGGCCTTGGTCGGGCTCTAGCTAGCCTGGACCGTCTTGGGCTGACCGAGCCATCCAGTAGCTCGGAGATCTGAGAAGGTCTTGGTCGGGCTCTAGGCAGCCTAAACCGTCTTGGGCCGATCGAGCCATCAAGCAGCTCAAGTCGGGCTCTAGGTAGCTTATACCGTCTTGGGCCGATCGAGCCATCCAGTAGCTCAAAAATCTGCGAAAGCCTTGGTTGGGCTCCAGGCAACTTGGACTGTCTTGGGCCGGTCGAGCCATATAGTAGCTCAAAAATCTGCCAATGCCTTGGTCGGGCTCTAAGCAGCCTGGACCATCTTGGGCCGACCGATCCATCTAGTAGCTCGAAGATCTGCTAAGGCCTTGGTCGGGCTCTAGGTAGCCTAGACCGTCTTGGGTCGACCGAACCATCCAGTAGCTCGGAGATCTGAGAAGACCTTGGTCGGGCTCTAGGCAGCCTGGACTGTCTTGGGCCGACCGAGCCATCTAGTAGCTCGAAGATCTGCTAAGGCCTTGTTCGGGCTCTAGGTAGCCTAGACCGTCTTGAGCTGACCGAACTATCTAGTAGCTCGAAGATCTGCTAAGGCCTTGGTCGGGCTCTAGGTAGTCTTGACCTTCTAGGGCCGACTGAGCTATCCAATAGCTCAAAGATCTACCAAGGCCTTGGTCGGGCTCTAGGCAGCCTGGACCGTCTTGGGCCGACCGAGCCATCCAGTAGCTCGAAGATCTGCGAAGGCCTTGGTCGGGCTCTAGGTAGCTTGGACCTTCTTAAGGCGATCGAGCCATCCAGTAGCTCGAAGATCTACGAAGGCCTTGGTCGGGCTCTAGGCATCCTAGACCATCTTGGGCCGACCGAGCCATCTAGTAGCTCAAAAATCTGCTAAGACCTTAGTCGGGCACTAGGCAGCAGGGACCATCTATATCGCTCGTGATTTTTGTGGACGAGTGTGTGACGTACTGCCAAAACTGAGTCTTTATTAATGATAAAATGTTTACATCATGGATAATACCTTTCTTAAATGCTCGGCGTTCCACGGGTGTGGCAAGATTTTCCCTGCCAAGTTTTTGAGGCGATATACTCCTGCTCTAACGTGGCGCTCCACCTGGTAAGGCCCTTTCCAGCTGGGCCCCAACTTTCCCTGCTGGGGATCTTTAATTGCTGTGGTCACCTTTCTCAAAACGAGATCCCCGGTGTTAAACCCTCGTTCTTTGACTTTCTGTCATAGTTTCTCTTCATGTTCTGCTGGTATGCGGCTACTCTGATGGCGGCTTGTTCATGTATTTCATCCACAATGTCTAGGCTAGTACGCAGGCCTTCTTCATTGTTCTTTTCTTGAAACTTAGTCACCCGTGTGTTGGGTAGGCCTATTTCGACTGGTATGACTGCCTCACTCCCGAAGGTCATCATGAACGGTGTTTCCCCTGTGGCTGTTTGGGTGGTCATTCAGTAGGCCCATAGGATACTAGGTAATTCTTCAGCCTACAGGCCTTTTGCCTACTCCAGTTTAGTTTTGATCATCTTTAGGATGGTCCGGTTTGTCATTTCCACCTAACTGTTGGCTTGGGGATGAGCGGGTGTAGTGTAACATACCCGGATGCCCAGCTGCTCACAAAACTCCCTGTATCTCTTGTTGTCGAACTGCCTTCCGTTGTCGCTAATGATGATATTTGGGACCCCAAACCTGCATACAATAGACTTCCGTACAAAGCTTACTGTGTTTTCTTCAATTATCTTAGCCAGCGGTTCGGCCTCCACCCACTTGGTGAAGTAATCAATAGCTATGATGGCGAATTTGGTTTAGCCTTTTTCGAGCAGGAATGGTCCAACAAGGTCTATTCCCCACTAAGCGATTGGCCAGGGGAAGTGATGATAGTCATTTCAGTAGGGGCTGTCTTGGCACATTTGCAAATCATTGACATTTGTCACATCTCTTCACCAGAGCTAAAGCATTCCGTGCCATGGTTGGCCAATAGTATCCTGCCCTTAGTGCTTTCTACACCGATGCTCTCCCGCGCACTGTGATTTCCACACACGCCTTCATGAATCTCCCTTAGGACATAGTCTCCCTCTTCCTCCGTGAGGCATCTAAGGTATGGGAGTGATAGGCCCCTCTTGTAGAGCTGCCCTTCCAAAAGAGTATACCGGCTAGCGGTGAGGCACAATTTCCTTGCCTTTTCTCGGTCGATTGGATAGACTCCATCTCTAAGGCATGCGACGATTGGGTCCTTCCAGGATGCGGAGGCTTGGTGTTCCCTTACCTCTAGCAGCTCATACTCCGCCCATCCCAAGCCTGACTCGGCGAGGTATTGCAAGGGGGGTCGTGGTCTAGCTCGTTTTCTGGGGCTGAGGTAGATTTGGCCAGTGCATCCGCTCGGTGGTTACTTTCCCTCGACACATGCGTGATGGAGAAGTGTTTAAACCCCTGGCTGATTGTTTGTGCTATTTTTTGGTAGACGGTCATTCTATCTTCTTTGGCTTTAAACTCCCCTTGGACCTGTCCAACTACCAACTGTAAGTCGCTATATAGCATTACTTGTACGGCTCCAACTGCTCGGGCTAGCTTCATTCCGGCAATGACTTCCTCGTACTTGACCTCGTTGTTGGTGGTTTTAAAACAAAATTGGAGTTAGCACTCCATCGTGTCTCCTTTGGGGAATATGAGTACGATCCCAGCTCCACTGGTGTCTGTGTTGGCTGAGCCATCTACATATATGTGCCAAACCTATTCGGCCTTGGAGCCCTCAATCTCTTTGCATTTGTCTGGCATCGGGAGACTCGTGGCTCCCGAGCTCGATGGACCTGGCTCTATTGTTAATTCAGCTACAAAGTCAGCAAGGGCCTGACCCTTAATCACCACCCGAGGTTGGTACCTGATGTCAAATTCTCCCATTTTGAGGGACCACTTCGCCAATCATCCCGAGAGATCGGGCTTCTGCATAATCTATTGTAGGGGCTGATTTGTTAGCACAACCACGGTATGGGCTTGGAAATAGGGGCGCACTGCGTTGGCCCTCAGTAAGCTCTGCTGACGTAGTAAACGGGTCTTTGGATGCCTTGTTGATTCTCCTGGACCAACGCAGCGCTTACCGCTGATGTAGAT
Organism: Heliamphora exappendiculata; assembly: GCA_034768845.1. Classification (NCBI taxonomy): domain Eukaryota; kingdom Viridiplantae; phylum Streptophyta; class Magnoliopsida; order Ericales; family Sarraceniaceae; genus Heliamphora; species Heliamphora exappendiculata. Next base: position 9,955 of record JAOTRH010114284.1, read on the forward strand.
ACAGCAAGGTATAGGAATAATTCTTTGCCTCGATTGGTTCAAGATAATAAGGGGGTGAAGATAGGCAACTTCTGAGGTCTTCCACACTCATCTATCCACTCAAAGGCCTTCATGAGGACTTTGAAAAAGGGAAGGCATCGAACAGTTGCCTTTGAGACAAATCGATTGAGTGCTGCTATTCGTCGGGTCAGCCTTTGAATCTACTTCGTGTTTCGTGGGGGATGCATCTCTTGAATTGCCCTGATCTTCTCTAGATTGGCCTCTCTCCCTCTCTGGCTTACCATGAAACCAATGAACTTTCCTCCAGTGACTCCGAAAGCACATTTGGCGGGGTTTAACTTCATGTCGTACTTCTCGAGTACCTGGAAGGTTTCCTCTAAATCGGTCAAGTGGTCTTCAGCCCTTTTGCTCTTTGTCAGCATATCATCTACGTAAACTTCCATGTTCTGCCTAAGATGTTTGCTGAACATGCGATTTACTAGGCGCTGGTAAGTGGCTCCCGCATTTTTAAGACCGAAAGGCATGACATTGTAGCAATAAAGCCCTCGATCGGTGATGAAGGACGTCTTCTCTTGGTCCCTTGCGTGCATTTTAATCTAATTGTATCCCGAGAAGGCGTTCATGAAGCTCAACCGTTCATGCCTGGCTGTAGAGTCCACCAAGTGATCGATCCTGGGTAAGGGGTAGCTGTTCTTGAGGCAGGCCTTATTCAGGTCGGTAAAATTCACACACATTCTCCACCTACCATTGTGCTTCTTCACGAGTACGAAATTTGCTAGCCAATCTGGGTACTGCACTTCCTTAATGAAGTTTTCTTCCAGTAGCTTATTGACTTCGGCCAAGATTGCCTCATTTCATTTCGTAGCGAAAGTTTGCGGCCTCTATTTAACTGGTCGGTAATTCGGGTTGACGTTGAGCCTATGCTCCATAACGTCTGCCCGGATGCCTGGCATATCCTCATGTGTCCAAGCAAATATCTTCTGGTGTCGTCTAAAAAACTGTAGTAATTGGCTTTGTTCCTCTTCAGGTAGGAGGCTGCTGATGAAGATCTGTCTGTCTGGCCGGTCGGTATTGAGTGAGAGGCCTATTAGCTGCTCAGTTGATTCGGGTCTCGCCCCATTGACTTCTTCTTGGGACCCTAGGGTGTCAATGGTCAGTGATTCCTTGGCTTTTGATTTTTTGAGGGAAGTGGAGTAGCATTCTCGGGCTGTTACCTTATCAGCCTTTAATTGACCGACCCTGAGCGGGGTGGGGAATTTCATGGTTAAGCTGAACATGGAGGTTATCGCCCTGAATAGATTAAGGGCCGTTCTTCCCAGTATGGCATTGTATGCTGAGGGACAATCAACTACCAGAAATGTGACCTGTCGAGTGGACTGATTCGAGCTGGTTCCCATCGTCAAGGGTAACTTGATGGCTCCTAGGGGTTGAACCGTTTCTCTAGCAAACCCAACCAGGGGGACCTAACTGGAGTCAACCGACCTTTGTCAACATTAAGATGCTCGAATGCTCGCAAGAACAAGATGTCAGCAGAGCTCCCGTTGTCTACCACTATTCGTCGCACCTGGTAGTTTGCTAGAACCATTGTAAAAACTAGGGGATCATCGTGGGGGTGCTGAATTCCCTCATCTTTTTTCAAAAAGGTTATTACCCCTTCTCGAGAATCTGTTCGTGTTCTGACTGAATGGCTAGTAGCAAGGACTTCTATTGAGGCCTCTGTCTTCAACCTTCGATAGTGGGCTTTCCATGCCGAGCAAATTTCTTCTCCTCCGACAAACTCGCCAGATATCACTCGAACCTCGCCGGTAACTTCTCGGTCGGCTGGAGGCTCTTCTCGTCCCTTTTGTGGCTCGTCTTTATGCGGTCGATCGGTCATAAATCAGTGCAGCCGACCCTCTTCGAATTAGCGCCTCAATATGCTCTTTTAAGTCGAAGCAATCTCCCAGGTTATGCCCGTGATCCTTGTGGAACCGGCAGTACTTGTCCTGGTTTCTTCGATCTGGCATGGTTCGTAATTTCCTTGGCTACTTGGGATCAGGATCATCCCATATTTGTAACAGGACTTGATAGATGGGGGTGTTCAGCGGAGTGTACCTTACCGACCGACAGGGAGTCGTGTTCTTTTACTATTCGAGGGGCAGGGAGCTCCTCGCTCCTCTTCCCTCGGCCTTCGTGGTTGGTCGGTGTCGTTGGATCATTGGCGCTCGGTCTTCTTTTCTTGCTCGGGTCTAGATTTGTCTTTTCGTGCATTCATCGCGTCCTCTACATTCATGTGCCTTTGAGCCTTGGCCATTAGCTAGGCCATATTCTCCGGTGGTGTCTTGGATAGGGAGAATAGAAACTTGGTGGGTTACAATCCCTCCATAAATGCAGTTAGGGCTACCTAGTCATCCACGTCGTCTACTTGTAGCGCCTCTGCGTTGAATCTAGACACGTAATCTCTGAGTGGCTCCCCAACAGCTTGTTTGACGTTCAATAGGTAAGTGGCTAACCGGCGCTGCCTTTGTCCTCCGATAAAGTGTCCAATGAAAAGTTTACTGAGCTAGTTGAAAGTGCTGATGGACACTGGTTTTAGATGGCTGAACCAAACGTGGGCCGATCCCTTTAGGGTAGTGGGGAATGCTCGGCACATGATCTCATCTGGAACCGCATGTAGGTGAATGAAGGCTTTATAAGTTTCCAAGTGATCTAGGGGGTCTTTTGTGCCATCAAAGGCCTCCATATGTGGCATCTTGAATTTCGTGGGCAGCGGTTCAATCATGATCATTGGGGAGAAGAGGAGGTCAGTCTGCCGTATTAGTTCATCCACACTGCTAGCCTTTCTGTCTTTTACTGCTTCCATGACGTTTTGGAGTTGTTCCTTCATTCACCTCATCTCGACCGATCAATTCGTCAAAAGACCGATTGAGCGGTCTGCGGCGTGAATAACTTTTATTTTTTAGCCTAGCAGCTAGGGTTTTGGTAAGCTAATATATATAGGTTGCTAGAGTTTTGTTCAAGGTGAGCCTTCTTGATAGAAAAAAAGCCCTAGCCACTATAGAGCTCTCTTATGTTGATTAACAAGCTCTCAAGCCAACACTTGATGATCGTTTAGCTTCTGCACTTTCTAGATATCATCAAGCTAATTAAACCTTCAATGTTCCTGCGAGTTCATGGAGTCTCTTGAGTGGATTCTCAAGGGTTTGAAGTCTGGTGGTAGATTCTGTCAGCATCTAAAGTCCGATGGTGGAATCCAATGGTAGTCAAACATGGAGTTGGTACACGTGAATTCAGTATGAGTAGGCTTACTATCATAGGCTGGGGATTTAACGGGGAGTTGTAACATTCTTTTGTAACCAACACTTTATTATAGTGGTTGATTCTCCTAGACTTGGCGTAGTCTCGTAGTTTTTATCTAGTTTGGAAATTTTCACATAAAAATCGTCGCGCCTTGTGTGGTTGTATTTGCTTTTCTTTCTGCTTGTGTGATTGATTAGTTTAGCTTTGTTTGCGGCGTTTAGCTTCTTTAACTAAATCGATTAGTGCAAATGAGTTTTAAAATGGACTTTTTCAAAAACCCTCAATCTTACTCAACAAGAAAAGTGTTGGAGGCAAGACTGTCAAGATCTCTGTTTTTGCAAATGATTGTCTAAAAAAAATAACTGGACGGGCAAACGCCAAAATTGGTTCCAAATAAAACTTTTGATGACGAACGATCAAAATAAAACCCGTGCATCCGAATTTAATTTAGAAGAATATATTTTTACCGATCGAATCTTTAACTATGATTTAAATCCAAGTTGAAACTCCTGTCAGATCTTCTACTGTATTCTCTAATGCGATTTCTAAATATAGTGTGAGCTATAACTTCGAGAACTCGTACCGGCAGAACCTGGACATCTTTAGTATTAAAAGATAAGTTATGAAACTGGTTCAGCCTACCCACATATTTATAGAGTTACAGTAGGGACCTAAAGAGTAATTATGAGTAATACTCCCAGTGGAACACAGACACGTATAAGTGATTTTTGTAATTAAGCAAACCTCATAGCGATATCTGTAATTATGAAAAACCAGCAGCAGTATCTGCATTTTTTACAAAATACTAAATTACAGTTCACACTACTAAAGAACTATAATTGCACTCTGACCCATAATCTCAATATCATATTATATTGAGCTTCTGTTATTAAATACTTACCATTTCTCCTTACGTTCAGATTCTCGATACTCGCTAATTAAATTTAATTACTGACAATTTAATTTAATCGACATCTTGATATTCCTTAGACCATTTCGCTTAACTTATTTGACCGCTGGATAATCAAATCTACTTATAGGGTTTTGTCTAGTCAAAACTTATAAGCTTTCTTAAGGAGCTATCGTCAATCACGATCTTTTGAGACGTGGATTCTGCTAATAATTAATATTCGCCATATAAATAATGTTGCTAGCCAACTCATCGAGAATATAAACTTATATAAGATCGCACTATCTAACGAATCAAAAGAATAAATATTAAATATACGTAAATCAATAATTATTTCAGAATTCAGAGGATAAGTACTATTCATAATAATCTTGGGATGTGAATTAATTTAAATAGTCAGTATAAAATTAATTACCCAAAATATCCCGTTCAATACACACGAAGTGTACTGACACAGAGAGTCGGAACAATAGACGACGCTATTATCTGTTCTCTGTAACCAAGATAGACCTACTAAAACTCTGTGTCACAGTTGCACCGATGGTATATCCATTTATATTATGAAAGAACTCAAAATTTGATCTTCTGTGTGTAAGTCGTACTTTACACACCTGATTAAATTATATACAAAATATCGGACATCTATTTATAACATTAAAAAATGATGCACATATATTACTCATAAAGATTCTCACAAAATAAAAAATTAATTTTATTAAAATTAAATTAAATACTAAAAATATGATTTTCAGTAAACAAACCCTAACAATCTCCCACTTATACTTAAAATCATGTTGCTATACATCTTACTCACATACCCTCTGCATGACTATCAAAAGTCATAGCTGGTAAACTATTTGTAAAAGATTTGCAAGATTGTCTCCTAATGTAAACTCTATATCTGACTGAAAATCTGAGTCTGTGTACCGCAAAGGTACTAGACTGTCTGCTTGGTAAACCAACATATAATCCTTAGTCCTTTTTAGGTACTTGATTATATTCTTTA
>JAOTRH010114295.1:0-15148 GCA_034768845.1 Heliamphora exappendiculata
GGGGGGGTGAGGATATATGGTTGGGATATTTTTCATTATCAAGATTGTTAGAATATACTGTAATTATTATTAATATTATTATGATTTTGTTTCTTAGTTCGTCTATTACCATTATTTAGATTTCTATAACCTATAAATTTGATGTATTCATTCAAGCCTTTTGGCTCAATATGCAATAATATTAGTCCTTATTTGCTTACAGTACATTCCACTCATTATTCTATTCAGATAGTTCTTAGTTAACTAATTTTTTTTCAAGATCTACAGTATAGTTTAAGGCATATTTTCCAAGATATGCATGTCCTTACTGCCCTGCATTTAATTATCAGCTTGACTCTACAGGCCTGCATGTTTAGTGGGTATGGAGCGGGATATGAGAGTGAGATTGGATATTATATCCAGTAGGCCATGGTTGTTTTGTTTTGTCCCCTAGCTTTTCCTTATCCATTGTTTGACTTTCCAACAAAATTTCTTATATCTGATGGGCTAGGATATTATATCCTCCAAAATGAGGGATGTGTAATACCACCTCCCCTATGGTATTACATATCCCCACATATCCACCATTGGATATGCATCCCTCCTTCATCGAAAGATTAAGATTAATCCCCCTATTTTATTCAATGCTATTTACTACCTTAAACAAACATATTATATTTGGACTCATAATATCTAAGAAGCACGGACACTTCCACGATACTGGTGTGTTGTGTTGAACACGACACTTTTTGGATACTTTTCGAATACTCCTAAATTCGTATTCAATATTTTTTTAATGTGTCTTAATTAAGAAATTAAATTTATAATGTCATATACTTTTTCGAAACTTGACAAACACTTCAATGGAACTTTTTAAAATTTTCGAATACGTTTTATGTGATGAATTTCTTCATAGTAACGATGTTTTGCATTATTCAAAACTCAAATTATGCCCATTAAATATGTTTTGAAACATTTATAAGAAGAAATATAAGACTTTTTAATTTTATTAGCAATATGTTGTATATTTTTAATAACTATTGAATAAATTATTTACATATGGGACATATAATAAATATATAAAAATGTAAAATTTTAATGTGCGCCAGATGTGTCGTGTCTTACTTTTTTTGAAAATTCACGTATCGGCGTATCCGTGTTGTATCACGTGTCCATGTCCATATTACTTAGCATACTATATATAATCCCATCTATTTTTCTAAGTAAATTATATCCCATAGTATTATATATCCCCTTCTCCCTTTATATCTTGTATGCTTTATATCCGGACCAGTTACTTGGGATAAACTACATGGATCTGTTTTCACCAATTGACTCTATTCAAAGCTATATCCCCACAAAAAGTCCATAATTATTATGCCCCTTTTTATTGCCTAAAGCCATGTCTTTCTTGGCCTTCCTCTTTTCCTTTTGGCACCTTCTACCAGGATTCAAGTATTAGTTGGTTTATGTGCACATGGAGAAACTCTCTTATCAAATTTCTCTTGTTTATGTTCAATGGCTATCAGTTCTGTGCTCTCTGGGATGTATTCTTTCCTTATTCTACCTTGTATTGTAAGTTGTGGCGCCAAACTTCCTGCTACAACTTTTAACTTCCTGCTACTAATTTTAGCTATAAGGTATAATATATTCTATGCACCCACAACTTCTTCTACAAGTCTACAAACTACAACTATTTTTTCTTTTATTTCAGCTATAAGCTAAAATTATTACCAAATATATGCAACTTCTGTTACAAGCTACAATTTATAAACTATTAGTTTCAGTAATGCCAAACGCCACCATTCAATTCTCTTGCTCCCTATTTTTTTTTTTTTGGTTTGGGGTTTATTAATGGTGGAGAAGTCGAAAGGGGCTTTAGATGATTGATATTAACATTCTCATCTCAGTGACCTTTTCCATTTACACCTTAAAACTTGCAGCGGTTTGTTGTGTATTTGTACTATATTCCCTATAAGTTTGATAAATTGGCATGGCAGTCAAATTTAATGTAATTTTTGTGTTGTTTAAAATTTGCCTCACATTCCATTGTATGTTAGCTGGCCTAGATCTTGGACCAAGCTTGCGGGATTTATGTGCTGCAAATAGGTCAGATGAAAAACAGGTAACAAAAGGGTCTCTCTCTATGATATATATATATATATATATATATATGTGTGTGTGTGTGTGTGTGTGTGTGTGTGTGATGTGCCCTTAATCAATTGGTCTCAACACTTTTTTCTTTATGGGTAGAAAGTTAAGACATACTTTGCTGACTCCTCTGCCACAGCAAATAAAAGCGCTTCTTGAAAGTGTTGGGACTTCTTTCTGCCCTGATTATTTAGATTGGTTTGGAAACGAAGCAACCGATTCACATTCCAGAAATGCTGATCGATCTGTTCTTTCAAAATTCTTGCAAGCACAGCCTGCAGATTTTTCTACCACTAAATTGCAGGTCAGGCTGTACCTATTGCTGATTTCCCCCACTAAAATATGTGATTATTTCTTTTTTTAAATATAATACTGTATAAATAGATAACGGTATATCTGTTTTGTACATCTCTGGTATCTGATTAATTGATGTGTTGCTTATTCATGTCTGCTGATTTCTATACCACTAAATTGCGGGTCAGGCTGTACCCATTGAAGATTTCCCCCCTAAAATATTCAATTATTTCTTTTTAACTATAATAGTTGTTAAGTCGCCAATTGTCTCCAAAATTTAAGCTATTAGAAAATGAACTAAACAATGTATATCAAGCTATTCAATATCCGTGCGACTTTGTCTCGCACGTAGAGAGGCGATCAAACTAAACAGCTGTATCAACACACAAAGTGCACAATAACAAATATAAAAAGAAAAACACATCACGAGACTTAAACCTAAGACCTCATGGAACTAAAACTCTGATTCTATGTTAATTTACCAATTGTCCCAAAGGCTTATGCTTTTAGGAAATGGGCTCAACAATGTATATCAAGCCATTCAACAATAGTTGTATAAAATGCCTAGATAGTGGTATATCTGTTTTCTACATTTTGGTATTTGATTAATTGATGTGTTGCTTATATGTGGTCTTACTGCTTGATCTTCATGTCTTATAATTTTGATCCTTATTTGGCCTGTTGATGCTGCTTGTTGATGCTTTAAGCGATCGGTTGTCTAATAGTAATAAATCTATCGTGCTTATCTTGTATTAGGATTTAATATTGCTGTACAATTTGATTAATGCTCAATATTGCATTTATTATTTATATATGTTAAAGTAATGCTCAATAGTGCATTTATTATTTTATATATGTTAAAGTAAAAGAAGAGAGATTTGAGGAAAAAGAGCACTCCAATCCTAGGGTTAGCACCTCTGACTATTTATACTAAATAAAAAGGACGTAGCAATAACGACACAAATAACCTTCAACACTCCCCTTTAAGTTGGTGTGTGTATATATATATATATATATATATATCATAAAGAAGGCATTAACCTCAATACGCACCTCGCTTGGTGGGTATATATCATGATTTGCATCAACTTGGTACGAATGTATTTCACTTGGAAACCACATAAAAGTTTGGTAAACAAATCTACAAATCGATCAACCAACTTTACGTGGCTTGTATGAATGATATTTTGTGACAATTTCTCTCAAGTAAAATAACTATCAACTTCAATATGCTTCATTCTCTCGTGAAGCACTGGATTAGATGCAAAAATAAAATCATGGGGCAGAGATGCTCAAATCCAAGTTTTTCTATCAAATGCTTTAACATGATCGGCTCACATGCAATATCTGCCATAGTTTTATATTCTAATTCAGCACATGATCGAGAAACTACTATATACTTCTCGCTCTTCAATGACACCAAATTACCTACAAGTATACAATAACTAGTAGTCGACCTACTATCAGGCGGGATCCAACCTAGCTTAGATTTGAGTATGTCCATGAATCTATTATAACAAACCACAATTGGATACATTTTTTAGATACCTCAAAATGCAGACAATAGCATCCCAATGACCAGTCCATGGGGAATTTAAAAATCTACCAACCACACTCATCCCAATGGCGGGTACGTGGGAAATTTAAAAAAAGTTTGGTCCAGTAATATTAGAGAGTTGAATATCATCGTGGATCTTCTAGGAACTCACCTTGATCAATCAAGCAACTCACCTTGATCAACCACTAGTTTAGTGTTGGGATCCATAGGAGTGTCTAAAGGTTTCGACCCTAACATCCCTATTTCTCTTAACAAATTAAGACCATAATTCCTTTGAGATAGAGAGATGCCATGAAGTGGCGTAGCCACTTCAATGCCGAAAACATATCTCAACTCTCCTATATCTTTTGTATGAAACTTGGTATGTAAGAATGTTTTTAATTTTTAAATGCCACTACTATCATCACTTATAATTAAAATGTCATCTATATACACAATCGACAATATTTTCCCAGTTGTAGAATGCCCGTTTTAAACAGAATGATCTGCACCATATCTCCAAGGGCCAAAACTAAAACATTAGTAAATCTACCAAACTAAGCTTGAGAAAATTGTTTGATGCCCATATAATGCCTTCTTCAAATAGCGTATGAACTTGGACTCCTCCATCTACATACACAATTAAACATATTTTCCCAATTGCACTATGCCTATTTTAAACAGAATGATCTGCACCATATCTTTGAAGGCCAAAACTAGTCACACATTAGTGATCTACCCAACCAAGCTCGAGTAGATTGTTTGAGCTCATATAATGCCTTGTTCGAATGACAAATTAACTCGGACTCTCCCTGAACAACAGATGCTGGTGTTTGCTTCGCACATAAATTGTTCTTTTAAGTCACCTTGTAAGAAATCATTCTTCACATCCAGATGATGCAAAGGCCAATAACATGTGACAACGATGAGAGAGAAAAAGTTAAACTGAAGCAATCATTGCAATAGATGAGAAAGTTTCAAAGTATTTGAGATCATAAACCTGGGTATACCCTTTTTCTGCAAGGTGAATTTTCAATATGTCAACTGTACCACCAGGATGAACTTTAATGGCATACACCCAAAGACGATCGATAACTGATTTGTTCGAAAGAAGAGGCACTAAGTCCCAAGTATCTTTTTGTTTTATGGCTAGCATTTCGTTTTCCATGGCCGACTTCCAACCGACATGAGATAAAGTTTCTGCAATAGATTGAGGAAAAGAAATAGAAGACAATGTGGCAACAAAAGATAAATAGGAAGGAGATAAATGATCATAGGAAACAAAATGGAAAATAGGATGTAAAGTACAAACCTCTTATTCTTTCGTATGGCAATGGCAAGATCTACATCACGTGGTGGAGAATTAGAGTGAGCGTGATCTGGTGGTGAGGAAACCATTGATGGGAAAATCGAGTTAGATGGAATGCTATCCGAAATCTTACGACGTGTGCAAACTTGTAAGTTAAGACAAGAGAGATGATCCTTAGGATTGGCCAAAGATGACACTGATTTGGGAGAAATATGACTAGGGATGGAAAGAAGGAGAAAGACTCGCAGAATAGTTGGACTCCAAGAAAGTAACTCTGATAACCTTTTTGAGTACAACGGATGGAAAGAGGGAGAAAGACTCGTAGAATAGTTGGACTCGAAGAAAGTAACTTCAATAACATTTTTGAATGTAAGAGTAGCCTATAAAAATGCATTTAATGGTTTGAAGACCTAACTTGTCAATATTTTGGAGTAAGTCGATGAACAAAACAAATGCATCCGAAAATTAAGGAGGCCAAACAAAAAGAGGATTATGCAGAAAAGGAATAAAGTGATGTTTCTAACCATGAAGTACATAGGATTGCTATTTAATTAAGTAACAAGTGATAAGAACAACATTATTCCAAAACAACTTGGGAACATTCATTTGAATTAATGGGGCTTGAGCTAATTTCAATAAAAAAATGTTGGTTTTTACGCTCAGTGACTCCATCTTCTTGCGGAGTATGAGAGCAAGATGGCTGATGAAGCATGCCATATTGAGTCGTAAAGGAAATAAAGGGATGAGATATATATTCTATGGCGTTATCACTTCGAAGGATGCGGACATGCATTTTGCATTGAGTTTGAATTTCAACACAAAAGTCATTAAATATAGAAAAAGGTAATCTTATAATAATCATCCACAATGGTAACAAAATACCGAAATCCTAATTTTGAAGATACACGACTGGGAACCCAAACATCAAAATGAACTAACATAAAAGAACTCAATTTGCGATTATTGATTGGGAAGCAAAAGGAATACGATCTTTCTTTTTCAACTGACATGACTCACAATCTAGAACTAATATTGAATGTAAACTAGGGAGTAGGAACTAAAATCTTCAACTTTTCCATGGAGAGATGACTAAGACGGCAATGAATTTGTAGAAGATATGTAACAGCTGGGCACGTACGAGCAGGAATGTTAGATTGAGCCTTATTATACAACTAATTGAGACCATCTAACTCAAGCTTTGTGCCAATCGACTTTCTCGTCACCAAGTCCTAAATGACAACAAACCAGGAATAGAACAAAACAATTAAGAATTTTGGTAAGACTGAAGATAAATGATGTAGGTTGGATAGTTCCTGTGCCTTTAACAGAAGCAGTAGAACCATTTGTATATCAAAGCAAGCCGCCGCTGAGAGAAATGAATGAATTCTAAGAGGGAATTCCACAGGAAAAGGAAAACTCAGTCAACCATAGTTTTTTCCTCAACTCGAGTGGAAGATATTGGAAATAATACAATTAGAAAATTAGGCCTAATTTCTTAATATGTATTATTTCCTATAGAAGATGAAGGAGAATCAACATGGTCCGATGTCACAGCATTAGCAAATCAAGGTGGTCTACCAACTAGAACCAAATATGTCTTTCGAGTATGAGTGGATATGCCACAATTAGAACATTAATGAATTGAACCTTTGCCATGACCAACTCGACCACCTCGAGAACTAATACCTCCTCTACCACTACTATGATCATTGAAATGATCACCTCTATCCTCTGCCTTGACCACCACGACCACCACAAGAATTACCACCTCCTCTACTACTACTGTAACAACTGGACTGTTCAGTTCTATCCCTTAGAGTGTGTTGTGTGACTGGGCTGAGCAATCAAAGGCAGAAACACTTGAACTCTGAGAACTATCCCCAAAAGTAGCACTTAAGACTCGAGGATATACTTCGGAAGATAGGTAATTCAGCACCTGCTAAAATTTGAGATCGAACGGACTCAAATTTAGGCTCTGACTCTGCCAAAATTTGATATCGAGCAGACTCAAATTTGAGATCGAGCAGACTCAAAATTTAGGCTTTAACAAAATACCAAAAATCATCTCAACCATTTGCTCCTGACTTCCATTTATTTTGCATTTTTTGAACATCATTAGTGATAGGAAGAACCATATTCAACTCTTTATGTATTCATTTAAGGGCCACAAAATAATCTTACTCGTCGGTGAATCTGTCTACAGGTACAGTTTCTTCCAATTTTGTGTAAAAATATCAACCTACAAATCATTCATACGAGTAAGATTGTGAAAATATAACATGAAAATGTATTACTAAATTTTGTCATGTATCTAAATGGATACACATATCTGCAATTTGTGGGTCCATGGAATTCCACAATTGAGTAACAATTTGAGCATCCTCTTGAACAGTCAATGCAACTGTCACAACTTTAGGCCAATGTGAATAATTAATCCGATTTAACTTGCGAGTTGTGAGTGTTGGAGGCATAAGAGAAGACATACTCGACTTTGAATCCACAAGTATTGAGATAACAACTGTAATCAAGAATCACAATCACTCACAACCGTCTACCATCACAAGGCAAACTGATCTGGTCTGGTCAAGTCATTAAACAAGCTGGTTTTGTGTTATGTGTTTTATTTTTGGACCTGGGTTGATTACATGGATTGAATGGACCAAAGGGTCAGAGATATAGTTCGTTGATCTGGGTCGGCGCCTATCTGGGTTGAAGGGACAAAAAAGACGATGAAGGCTGGTCACCGTTGTGGTTGACGATGCTGAGAGACAAGGGCTAGTCATCGATAACGCCGACAAGGGTTGACAACGCGAAAGCAACTGATCGACAAGGGTTGAGATCTGATTGTCGATGACGATGAGGGCTGACAATGGATAGGTGACTGTTGGGATTGATAGATGAGAGCTGATATTGGATGGATCTGGAGTGAACGGTGGGGGCTGGTCTTTGTCTCTTTTGCTGGTTTCTTTTTTTGTTGTGTGGATAGAAAAATTACTTTTCCATGGAACTTGGGTCTGATACCATGTTAAAGTAAAAGAAGAGGAGATTAGAGAAACAAGAGAGCTTCATCCCTATTTATATTAAACCAATGGGATGTTACAATGACACGAATAACCCTCAACAATTTATTCTGTTGATTTTCGTGTACGATACATCTATATTTTAGAATTTGTTTATGACCAAGAATTCTCACTTTCCTGTGTTTTTAACTTCAATTTTTTATTCAAGCCAGGAAATGATTCGTTTAATGAGAGAGAGGCACTATCCTGCTGCTTTCAAGTGTTACCATAACTTCCACAAAATTGGTTCTGTATCTAGTCACAACCTGTATTTTAAAATGGTAATCCACATCCACAGCGATTCAGTGTTTCGACGATATCAGAAAGAGATGAGGTCCTTTTTAATCTCAATCTTGTAAATTAGCAATTTATCTTTCTTGTGGTTGACAATGACCTCTATCATGGTTTATGTTATTTCTTGTCATTTTTTATATGCACATTCCTTACATTTGTTGATTTAAAATCCTTGCCATGTCTCAGAAACAAGCCAGGATTGTGGCCTCTATATCGAGGTAAGTGCCCCTTTTGTTGTTTTTATTTTATTTTATAGTTTTGGTGGCCTCAAGGACATTTATCTTACTCCCAACCACCCTGAAGAAAGAGTTTCCATGTTGACATAGGTGTTGTTGTCGGCCACATACATTTCCCCATGCCTCTGTATCTGTAATCAAAATTACTTCTTATATGGGTATAACTGGACCATGACTGCTATTAGTTGTGTAATCACCTTGACCGTAGGTGTATCTTGTTGGCCACATTCATTTCTCCATTCCCGTATCTGTAATCAAAACTACTTTTACTGTGGTCAGTCTTGACATTTGAGGGATGAGATGATTCAGATCCCTAAAGCAGCTGCGGTAAGAAGACTTGGATGTGACACTGACTAATAGCATTCATGCGACAGTTATACCCATCCAAGAAGTATGATGGTAAAATGTATATGTTTTTTTGAAATGAAGGAGAAACCAATTTACTGGGCATGGATACTAGAAATCTACCAACACTACTTACAGTTGTGCAAGTATGCCTATGCAAAATTTTGATGCATTGCGCATTTTGAGCTAAAAGATAAGACAGACTGGTGTAAATCAGTTGGTGATGCTTCTTCCTTTTGCCAGGATTTTTTGTTGACATAAATTTATTCAAGGCAAGCAAAGAGAAAGCTGCTGAAATGGCAAAAACTGGCAATGATTTGCTTATAAAAGTCAACGATAGCATTGGAACATCAACAAAAGATGGTTTAGCTGATGAAGATGCAAATTTGATGATCAAATTAAAATTTCTTACATACAAGGTATGTGGACCTATGCAGAAAGTGTATTAGTAGGTATGAAAATGTGAGACAATGATCTCCTTACACTGATTGGAAATATCGTGTTAAGAATTTTCTTTTTGTATGGTTTGCTCCAGTTTTTAATGCTTCTTGTGTACCTGAATGAACTGGAGGTCACTTGAATGGATGCATGCCCTTTATTAGTATTATTATTATTATTATTATTACTATTATTATTATTAATTGTGTACCTGAATAGACTGTAGGTCACTTGAATGATATTAAGAATGTTGTTATGGTATCAAACACTGCTTCATAAGCTTTTGTAAGAGCTCTTTGGACTCCATATAAGAGTTGAAGCAAAGTTGCTATCCAAAATATAGGCAAATTACTAAAGGGCAAAAAAAAAAAAAAACATGTGTATGCAATTAATAATCTTGTCTGGCGTCTGCACAATAGGGGTTAGCTGGTTGCCTGTCGGTTTTACATCTGCATCCTTTGCTTTGGCTTTTCAGTTGTAATTCTAGTAATTAAGTTGCAAGTTTGATTTCTGCATCCTTTGCTTTGCCTGTAGGTTTTGTATCATTTTTTCTTGACTATATCTGAACACAATTTCTCCATCTAGATTCGTTTACGAATTTAAACAAATATATTTAGTTTCAAACAATGTAGTTGCTAAACGACAATAAATTTAACGAAAACTTATATTATTGGGTTTGGATGGGTGGTGGTTTTCTGTCAACCCTTCTTCTAGTGCAATCCTGGTATCAATAGAAGCAACTGTTTTTCTTGTTTGTCAGTCCCCATAGGAATCAGGTTATTTACCATTTGTCTACTTGTTTGCATAGACTCGTGCGTTGATTAGTGTTCTATGGTCCCAACTCCCAAGGGCTTCCACCTTGATGCGTCTTTGCTCATGATTGCTTCTTGCTCCGCTTTCATCAATATGTATTTCCTCCCCATCAGCTATCGTGGTGCATTCTTTGAAGACACTTTCACACACTACTATACGAGGAAAACATTTGAAGACACTTTCACACACTACTTTATTGATGCTACCTTGAGCCAGTCATCAATTAATTCATTTCTCATTCAAAACTCTCCTCTTTTTCCTTCATTGCCAATGGCTCCTTTTCTTAATCACAAAAAACTCTAAGCCACTTTCATACCTCGTGGCTTGTGCCCATTCTATTCCTAATTGCATCTTTATATTTATTTCTTTCCATATTGGTGGTTCTAAACAAAAATAATTTAAGCCGTTGTTGGATTCCATTCGTTTTATTACTTCCATTTTCCCATATTCTATTCCTAATTGCATTTATTTCTTTCCATATTGATGGTTCCAAACAAAAATAATTTAAGCCTTGTTGGGATTCCATTCATTTTATTGCTTCCATTTTCCCATATTGCTAGTTGAACTCTGTTGTGGTCCTTTCTCTAAGGCGTTCAGAATCTTTAGATCCAAAGCATATTAGTAGTTATGGTTTACAATTCTTGTTTCATGGAAGGAGAATGTAACGAAACAACATATTTGGTACCTCTTCTTCAATATGCATGTTTGCTTGTGATCGGTTCAAAAGTATAAACACCATCATGGAACACAAGTTATTATTAAATTTCAGATGCATATATAATATATTTTTTCTTGTGTTTTTTTTTCTCTTTGGTCTCCTTTAGTTGCCAGAAAAAAGCTTAGATTAGTGAACTTTAATGATCCAAATATTGATTTCTTTTTGTGAATTTGTACATTAGCATAAAGCTACCAACAAAAGAAGAAAAAAGGCACATATTTGCACTCAACGAAACTTCAAACCTTTGTTAAAATTACCCGTATTAAAACCATGTGTTGAGAAGTTTGTTAATTTTTGTCATAAGTTGACATGTATCTCATAGTGCAGCACCAAATACTAGTTGGGAGTGGTTAGTTGTTGTTGTCTACGGGATAAATTGGTAATAGAATATCGAAGTAGGGAGAGTAGGTTAGAAGAGTGGTTGAGCCATTGAGGACTAGTTGTTTGTATTTGTGTGTCATGAACATGGGCTGAGTGGCTGACACAACACGATACAAATACATTGTCCCTGCAAATTTTAGAAAATGGACACAGTGAGGTATTTATCTATAGTCCATGCATATTGTACAAGAAAGTTATTTAACTGATTAATTATATAAATGTTTTTGCTTAAAATTACGAAAATAAGGAAGATGAAGCTCCACAAAAATAGTGTAGTATGCATACTCCCGTTGCTTGTTTCTTACACATTCTTTTTATCTATATCATTATATGTCCTTAATGTTAGAAGTTTGCTATTTCATATTTTGCTTTATGTTGGTCATATATATGGTGCATTCTTGTATTTGTTTCAAGAAACATTTGGGGCATTTGAGTTGCACATTCCTAAGGATGTATGTCACAACCTCCTCCCTACCCCAACTAGGTTAAGGTCGGGATTGACGAGTAATGAAGGAATACCAAAAGCTTAATTGTACCAAACTTGTAGTCCTCTTATAATTATGGGATAAATCTATATAACTATAGCAGACAAATAACAATTTAAAACTTATAGACTGTTATTTAACATGTGCCCAAACCACACCTATGCAAAGCTGTGCTTAAGTGGAATGAAATAACTCAATTTTTATTTTTATCACAACACCAAGATATAAGCATAGTAGGACATTATATACACATCTCACATTACAAAAGTATATATATTCCCACAATAATGTTAAGTTCGTATTCAAATCTTCTAAAACATTTAGCTCCACAAGGCATAATCTTCTGTATGAGTATATAAAATGCAAGCACTAGATTGCACATCAAGAATATCTATTTCTTGAAAACATGTGAGAGAGAACGAATAAGCTGTAAGCTTAGTGAATAATGTAATTATAATGTTGCACATGTATCATTTTCAAGAAATACCAAGACGTTGTAACAAAATTGTTAGAGAATGCAAGTCCACAATATTTCGATATGGAATGAGTGATCACTTAATATAATGTTGGAATCTTTCCACCTAATAGCTTAAGATTTTGGGTTAAATACAAAGTTTCTACATGGTATCAAAGCATTTCTCCCACTTGAAAAAAAAGAAGAAAGCTCACACCCCACGATGACCTTCTCCAAAAAAAGTTTGTACGACGATTGAGCTCAAGAAAAGAGGCTATACGTGTCAAATCTCAAAAGCAGATGCACGGAGGGGAGTGTTAGAGAATACATTCCCACATTGTGTGGTATGGAATGGATAATTACTTAATATAATGTTGAGATCTCCCCACCTAATAACTTAAAGCTTTGGATTGGATAAAGTTTTTGTGGACATATGCATATATCCTATACCATGGCTTTCTAACAAAGCATAATATACAAAGTTTAGGTAAGTTTCATTTGCTAAGTATCTCATTGGGTACTAATCCAACGATAGTAATGTTTGGAATGTCCAGTTTGCAATGATCCAATGTATAGCCACCAACATGCACATTTGGCAACAATATATGAAGATATCTCAATTACATTGCACTAAAGTCCTTTCAATCTCCTAGTAGCTTGGGTTTATAGTAGTGGATAACACTCATAATTCAAAGCATGTAATTTGCAAGAACAATACATCCATGAAATCCAAACAAAATTTAATCAAATGTATAAAATATATAATGCGCATGTCCTTTTTAAATTATAAAATCTTTCTGTGTCACAAGTGTTCATGCATTACTCACCTTTAATTGCTTTTACACACTTTCTATCAATAATGTAATCTTCCTACATAATCACATTGCATAGAAACATGTTGGTACACGAGCTTCAAGTATAGAACTTGCATTCTTTTATTTAATCTCTACTTATGTGTAAATTGATTGAGTTTAGGTGTGTTTAAAGGATCTTTAAAAGTCATTAATCGATACCATTTATCCACTAAGTGAACACATAGTGCTTGGAGGCCTTAAAAGAGTGCTTAGATAAGTAACAATTTTCATTTATAGATGTTCCTTGATATAGCTTGCTTAAGCGAGTAGGTACTAAAATTGAAGAAACATCATAATTTGGCCTTTCGATTTCAAATGGCCATAAAGCCCATAACTCGGTTGTCCAAATTCCGATTGGGGAGAAATTTATGTCTAAATTGAAGCCTAAGAAGTTTACTTTCTAATTGTTGCGGTCTCACAATCAAATTGTAGTTGTGGAGAAAGTTATGCTCAAAATACCACAAATTGGTCAGAGATTAGGCTTCATTTCAAGTCTAATTTTCATTTAAGTGTTTTTCTAAGGTCACCAAAAATTCAGAAGTCGTGAATATTGCGGAGAACCTCATGGTCCTGACCAATTGTTCCATAAATAAGGGGTTTCTACCTTTTAACTGATAAAATCAAAAGCTAAGTTTATGATGTCTTCGATAGGGCTTCAATTGTGGCGATCGGTCGATTAGACCGAACAACCTTATTTGAAGATCGCCTTTTTTCTTTCCAAATCCTCTTAAAGCCTAAGATAATTGATCTCTGTCTGATTTTAATCCGATTATAAACCAATTAAGAGAGTAAATAGATTGAAAACAAAAAATATTTCCTTAATTAATTGTTGGAAGACAAAAGGTTTTGGATTTTCAGTCTCCTATTTCTTGCTTTTTTTCTTTCTTTTTCTGAGCAAGTACCTTTATAGAGAAAATATGATAAGTAGGTTAAGTCTCTTTTCTTTTCTCTTTAACCTCTTCATTTTCTCACAGTTTCCAGGCTTTTTCTTGTTAGTAGCTTATTATATTATTATTATGTTCCGGTGTGTGTGGGTGTATGATTGTAATAATATTCTCTAAGTTGATTATAAATAAGAGCTCGCCTACCTATTAGGGTACAACTTTCCATTATTCTTAACATGGTATCAGAGTTAAGGTAAAACACTAGCTTTCACGAAGCCCTAACCCTAGCCTCCCTTCTCCAGCCACAACCACAAGCCACCAGTCACCAACCACGAAACCTTAACCCTAGCTTCCTTCTGCCGGAACAGTCGCCGGTCGTCGGAAAAGTCGTCGGAAAACGGAAAAGTCGCCAAAAAAGTGGCAGAAGGTGCTATCGGTGCTGAGCAAGGACAATCGACGCTGGAAAGTGAGAGAACCGAGGCCGTCGGTGCTTGAAACAGCGAGAACAGTGGTCGTTGGCTTCGGAAATAGAGTGCAGAAGTCGCCGACGCTGGAAGAAGGGAGAAACAGGGTCGCCGGTGCTGGAGAGAGGTCGTCGGTGGTCAATGAAGGGTGAAAGTGGTATGCAGTGGTGTTTCGTTGGTCGTCGGCCTGGTTTTAGGGTTTGATGGTGGTCGTCGGCCTAGTTTAGAGGTCGTCGGCCTGGTTTTAGGGGTTGATGTTGGTCGGTGGCGTGGTTCAGTAGTCGGAGAGTACAGTGGCTGGGGTTTCGGCACTGGTTTAGGGCTTGTGGCTGGTTGTGGCTGGTGGTTGGAGGAAGAATAGACATCTATTGGAAATTGCTCGTGCCCTTATGTTTCAAATGAAGGTTCCCAAAGTGTTCTGGAGTGAAGCTGTTTTGACAGCATGTTATCTTA
>JAOTRH010114306.1:0-47109 GCA_034768845.1 Heliamphora exappendiculata
TGTGCTTTTCTTATAGGTTTGATTATGCTAAACCTGTACAGTGGGTCTTCGGATCCGGCATATCAAAAGGTTAAGCGCTGTGGTTGCAAGGGAAAGAGGATAATTGAATCGGGTTGTCAGTAACCTAATTTATTTATCTGGAATCCATATCTTAAACGTGAGGAGAATTCAGTGCATTTGATAATTGAAAACTCAAGACATAATTTGAGTTAGGGTCGGGAGTTCAGTCAGGACCTTTATTAGAATAAGTTCTGATTCGTACGAGAAAGGATCTAATTTAGAGACAGAGTTAGGATATCCGATTTTCTCGTACGGTTAGCCCGAGTCCTATACTTCATCGTGATTCCTCACGTAGCCCACTACACGCACGGATATTTTTTTTATTGGTTTCGGTTATTATTTAATTTAATTAGAATGCCGATTTTTCCGCCAAGAACATTCTGGGATTAAATTAATTAATAGGGGGTGTTTTTTATTTTTGGCACACCTAGGGATTACTCCCTAGGTTGCCGGCCCTAATAGGAGATGGTGGTTTTATTTTTATGTCAAGTGTATATCTTCTTATCTTTTTTGGAAGGAAAATATATATACGCTTAATATCCTTTTCGATATATGGCCATATATTAAAAAGGAGGCTCCATAAAGATAACCCTAACCCTAATCTCCTCCCATAGTTATCGCCCTCTCTCTTGATTTGGCAATTAATTTTGCCTCTCTAGAGATAAGCGTGAGAAGAAACCAAAAGTGTAGAGAACTCTTCGATCGGTATCGGTGCCCACTCACCGTGATCGTCGTAGTGCATTCGGGACATACGTGAGAAGGTTGCAAGGTCGTCTTCAACGTGTTCGGCATCAAAGAAACTTGTTCAAGTTTCTTGAAGTATATTTAATTATAAAATATCATATTATTTTATTATTTTTCATGAAAATCGCACAACGTCATTTTTTACGATCACGAGTGGTTTATCGAACTTTTTCCGCTGTGCGGCTCTGACACTGTAGGCTTATGAAATTCATTTATGGGCTTAAGCAAGTATCAAGGTCTTGGAACACTCAATTTGACCAGGCAATTAAAAGTTTTGGCTTTGATCAGAGTCCTATCGAGTATTGCGTGTACCGGAAGCGTGATGGGCATAAGGTGGCATTTCTAGTCATTTATGTTGACGACATTCTCCTAATCGAAAACGAAGTAGGGTTGCTATCTTCGGTGAAGGTATGGTTATCGAGTCAATTTGACATGAAAGACTTGAGGGAAGCGAGCCAAATCCTAGGGAACAAGCTCATATAAGATTGATCATGTAGAATGTTGGGCTTATACCAAGCTCGTTATATTGACTTGATTATTGCTCGATTTGGCATAGAAAATTTCAAGAAAGAATTTATTCCTTTCAGACATGAGATTACTCTATCTAGGGATCAGTATCCTAGGACACCTCAGGAGATAGAGAGGATGAGAGGTATTCCTTATGCTTCGGCAGTAGGAAGTCTCATGTTTGCCATGCTCTGCATAGACCAGATATCTGTTATACCATTGGCATGGTAAGAAGATATCAGTCTAATACAGGGGAAGAGCGTTAGACTACGGTCAAGAATATACTCTAGTACCTGAAAAGGACTAGGGAGTATATGTTGGTATACCAGGCTGATAGCCTTATACCCCTTGGGTATATAGACTTGGATTTCTAGGCTGATAGGGATTCAAGGAGGTCCACCTTAGGATACATGTTTTCTTAGGGAAAGCACATTGAGGGAAAGTGATGTCTCATCTAGGAGACTTTACAACGTAAAGACGTTGTGATTTGCATGGTTGCATCTGCGGATAACCTAGCGGATCCTTTTACTAAGGTAGAAGGGTTAGGTGGCACATGTGTTCCTACATGACTTTGAGTATAAGTGGGAGATTGTTAGGAATGTATACTAAAAAGTCATCCTTTTTATGTATTTTATTCTAGATCCCTGGCATATTAATGAGAAACATTTGAGATGATTTTGCATTCGTGGTTTTATATTTATATTTGTGATGAATGAATGCATAGTCCGTATATTCTATCCAGTATTTGACTCAGTGCATGCTACACGGAAGATTGGGTCAAAGGTTCAGACATATTATACAGGTAGGCTCACAATCGCAATAGACCCAGACATTCTATTGGTACGATTGTAGTACATCGTTATAGTAGCTGGTCTTGGCAAGGTCAAACAGATCGAATTCAAGTTTTGAGAATTTGATGTTCGAGCTCGATGTGTTATTACACTTGGAGTGTATTGAGCAGGATCAACGGGATGATCGGTTCTATACTGTCTATATGAATTGATCCACATCCCGTACTATCATGTATTGCACAACTTGTTAACCCTGAAGTGATTGATTAATTGTGTTCTGATGATGTACAGTACTTTGAGTCATCAATGGTTGAGATTTCCTCCATGAGATCAGCAATACCGATGAGTTGGGTACTGACATGATTTTTCCGATGATTGATAATCAACTGATGAAAATCACGCCCGATTTAGGTTGAGGAGTTCCCCCTCATGTGCTTTGCTTATAGATTTGACTATGCTAAACATGTACAGTGAATCTTCGGATCCCGCATATCAAAAGGTTAAGTGGTGCGGTTGTGAGGAAAAGAGGATAATTAAATCGGGTTGTTAGTAACCTAATTTATTTATCGGGAATCCATATCTTAAACGTGGAGAGAATTCAGTGCATTTGATAATTGAAAACTCAAGACATAATTTGAGTTAGGACCGAGAGTTCAGTCAGGACTTTTAGTGGAATAAGTTCTGGTTCGTGCGAGAAAGGATCTAACTCGGGGACAGAGTTAGGGATATTCGATTTTCTCGTACGATTAGCCCGAGTCCTATACTTCATCGTGATCTTTCACGTAGCCTAATATACGCACGAATATTTTTCTTATTGGTTTCAGTTATTATTTAATTTAATTTGAATGCCGATTTTGCCGCCGGAGACATTCAGAAATTAAATTGAATTGTTGGAGGACAGTTTTGATTTTTGGCACACCTAGAGATTTTTCCCTATGTGGCCGGCCCCAATAAGGGGGTGAGGATTTGGTTTTGTGGAAGATATATATCTCTTCCTAAGTTTTAGGAAAGGGATTATATATTCTTATCATTATCTTTTATATAGGTTGTAATATATCACAAGGTGGCTTTTAATATAAAAAAGAAAACCTAAAATCCTAACCCTACACCAGCCAAGCCGCTGCCCCCTCTCTTGATTTGGCAATTAATTTTTCCTCTCTAGAGATAAGTGTGAGAAGAAACCAAAAGTGTAAAAAAGTCTTCAATCGGAATCGGTGCCCACACACCGTGATCGTCGTAGTGCGTCTGGGACATACGTGAGAAGATTGCAAGGTCGTCTTCAACGTATTCGGGATTTATTGAAGCTTTTCAACAAGTTTCATAAAGGTATAATGTCATTAAGAATAATATAGTTCGTTGTTTTCATAAAAAATGCATACGTCGTTTTTTACGGTCACGACGTCGGTTCAAATTTTTTTTTCGCTCCAACAGTAGGAGGCTGCTTCCACCCACTTGGCGAAATAATCAATGGCCACTAAGATAAACTCATGTCCATTGGATGCCTTCGGTGTTACTCTACCAATCACATCAATGCCCCATACTGCGAACGACTATAGTGATGTCAGGCTATATTGCTGAGACGGGGGAACGTGCATAAGGTTTGCGTGAATCTGACACTCATGACAACTCCGCACAAATTGTATACAGTCTGTCTCCATTGTCATCCAAAAGTATCCTTGTCGTAAGATTTTCTTGGCTAACATGTTTTCGCTCATATGTGGCCCACAAACTCCTACGTGTATCTGTTTCATTAATTCTTGGCCCTCTTCATTGTTTACACACAACTTGACCCCAAAATGTCCTCGTCTATATAGTCTACCTCCGCAACTGACGAACTGTACAGATAACCTACATATCGCCCTTTTATCCTTTTTGCTAGCAAACGTGGGGAAATCTCCTTTCTCTACGAAAATTCTGAATATCAAAGTACCATGGAAGGTCATCAGTGCTTTCTTCGATTGCGGCCGTCAACTCATATGCCGGCTTTCTCTTCTGTTCAATTATCAAAGGCCTCATTCGGACCCCAGGTAATATGTCAATCATGGATGCCAAACTGGCCAGTGCATCAGCAAACTTGTTCTGCAGTCTTGGCACATGGGTGAAGAATAATGATTCTGAAAACGGTATCAGTTTCTCTAGCTTTTGATGATAGAGAATCAAGGTTAAGTCCCTGACCTTCCACTCTCCTCTCACTTGTGAAACCACTAGTGCTGAATCTTTGATGACTTCCAGATTCCTTGTCCCTAGTTCTAAGGCTGCCTCCAATCCAGCTAAACATGCTTCGTACTCAGCCAAATTGTTGGTGACTTCAAAATCAAGTTTTAGAGACAACGAAACATATGATTCATCAGAAGTGACAAGAAGAACTTCAATTCTATAGCTATATTGATTGGATGCACCATCAAACTATAGAGTCCACTTGTCATTCCCAACTTTCATCAGTTGTTCATCAAGAAACTATAACTCTATATCTTCGTCTGCTTCAACTGGTACATCGGTCAAAAATTCTGTCACTGCACTGCCTTTGACTAACTTTTAGGTGACATATTGGAGATCAAACTCAGATAATAACAGCAACCATCGAGGCAACCTTCCTGTTAGTGCTGGCTTTTCGAATATGTACTTCAATAGGTCCATCCGAGAGATGATATTCACTGTGAAAGATAGCATGTAATGCCTCAGTTTTTGCAAAGCCCAAACCAAGGCCCAGCATGTCTTCTCTAGTGGTGTGTACCATATTTTTGACCCTGTCATCTTCTTGCTTAAGTAGTAGACGACCTTTTCGATTCCAGTTTTACCTTCTTGTGCTAGCATACATCCCATAGTTGAACCAGTCACTGACAAATAGAGGATCAGTGGCCTGTCAGGTTCGGAGGAGCTAGATCAGGTGAACTTTGCAGATACTGTCGTATGGCATCAAAGGCATCTTGGCATTTCTGATCCCATTCAAACTCAACTCCTTTCTTCAGTAGATGGAAGAGCGGCTCGCAAGTAGTTGTCAGTTTTACAATGAATCGGGTGATAAATTGTATTTTTCCAAAAAAACCCCTAACTTCTCGCTCAGTCATTGGAGGAAACATTTTCAAGATTGCCTTGATCTTCAAAGGACCCACTTTGATACCCCGTTGAGAGATCATAAATCTGAGCATCTTTCTGGCAGTAACCCCGAAGGCGCATTTTTGTGGGTTGAGTCGCATCTTGGACTTTTGAATCTTTTTGAAAAACTTTCGCAGTGCTACAATGTGACCATCCCGATCCTTTGACTTGACTATCATATCGCCTACATACACCTCGACCTCCCAATGTTTCATGTCATGCAGTAAAATAGTGGTAGCCCTTTCATAGGTTGCCCCTGCATTCTTTAGACCAAACAGCATCACACGATAACAATAGGTTCCCCATGGTATAATGAAGGTTGTCTTTAATCTGTCCTCGGGATCCATCAGAATCTGGTTGTGTCCAAAGAAGCCATCCATGAATGACAACAGGGCATGCCCTATTGTACTGTTTACTAAGACATCAATGTGTGGTAATGGAAAATCATCTTTTGGGGTAGCCTTGTTGAGATCTCAAAAATCCACGTAGACTCGGATACCACCGTCCTTCTTAAGCACTAGAACAATGTTGGCTACCCATTGCGGACACTCAGTTACCATGAGGAATCCTACGTTGATCTGTTTGGCAACGTCTTCTTTGATTTTTAGAGCCCATTCTGGCCGGATCCGTCATAATTTTTGTTTGACTGCTTTGACATCAGGGTATAAAGGGATATGGTGTTGAACAATATTAGGATCAAATTTGGGCATATCCTTGTAAGACCATGCAAACACATCTTTGAATTTTTTTAATAAAGTTATTAATTGATCTTGTTCGACTAAGGATAAAGAAAAACCAATTTGAACATTTTGCTGGTTATTTTCATCACCCAAATTTATCGACAAAGTTTCTTCAATTATAGGTTGGGCACGCATTTCTTCTTCTCATTTTATTAAAAGTTTTATTTCTTCGAGAATATTCCCGTCGAATTCAAAATCGTCAAAAAGAGTATGAAATAAATCAGACAAAGCAGAGTAACCGAAAATTTTGTTTGTTTCATTAAAAGCAGAGGGAAATACAAACTTGATAGTAAAAACAGGGAGAGGAGCACCAACAGATGTGTTCTCGACAATAGACTCCGACTCAAACTTGGACTTGGGACAAACAACCTACACATTACAAGACTCGATGGTCCAATTCTTCACTTCTTTTGCCGCTGCATCGACGATGAGCTTGGTATAGTCAGTTGGTGCGCTGAAACCCATCATGAAGCAGTCCTGATAAGTCAACTGTAACAGAGCCATCTTCTCATTAAACAGCACTCCCATATTGGTACCATCAAGCTTATCAGCCCAATCTTCCTCTTGAGCCTTCTTTTCTTCCTTTTCCCCTTCCATTGTCTCTTCCTCTTCCGTGTCAGACAACTAATGGTTGAAAGAGATCTCCAACCCTGACAACTTCTGATTAGTTTCTTCGTCGATCCACGGCTTTGGAAAGCCACAATATGGGAAATCTTTCCCTTTCTTGACGAAGTACCCATTGAGCGTCCCAGAATAAGTAGCCTTTCATCCCCTTCTAGGCCCTTCCTGATCTTCTTCCATTGGCTCATATCCAAGACCAAAATAGTGTGAAGTTGGCAATACCTGAATGGGTTACGGGATTCCCTACAGCTTATGTCCTAATCCCATACTAGGGAAAAAGGACATTTTCTTCATCATCGTTACTGCTCGCGGGTTGATATACCTTTCTTCTTCATTCATCAGTATCTGAACAGCCTCAGCTTCATCAAATTGGAAACCACTGAGCAATACATCATCTTCACTATGTTGAACTTTCAACAGAATTGTGCCCTCTCCTCCTCTCGAGGGATAAATACTGTCTTCTCCGTGAATAGTCAAAACTAACCCATATCTTATCAGCTTTAGTTTTTGATGGAGAGTCGATGGTACAGCCTGGATATTTGGGTCATGCAACCAAGGTCTCCCCAACAACAAGTTGAAAGATGCATGGTCTCCTAGTACATGCAACTCAACCGACGTTTTCAAGGGCCCTACTGATATTGCAAATGACACCAGTCCCAGTACATCCCTCCTTGTGTTGTCATAAGCCCGGATCTCATGATTGCTTGGTATGAATTGCTCCATCTTTAGTCCTAAATAGAGTGTTGTTCTGAGTGGACATACATTTAATGCAGACCCGTTATTGATAAGAGTCACAGGGACCTATTTGTCCAAGCATTTAACGGAAATGTGTAGTGGTTTGTTGTGATTCCTTCCTTCTGCTGGTAGATCTTCCTCGGAAAAGGAAATGACTTTCGGTTCAACAGCCGGTAGAATAAGTCCAATCAGTTGCTCTGGGGTGCCCTCCATCGGAACGCTGGTTTTATTTAAAACCTTTAGCACAGCTTGTCTGTGTTTGTGTGAGGCCATCAGTAGCCCCCAAATGCTAATGTTAGCTTGTATCTTCTTTAACTGTTTCAGCACTACATCATCTTCTTCTTCATATTCTTTTTCTTTCCCTTTTCCACTCGGTTGCCCCTTTTCTAACTAGGCTGCCTTGAAATGTCGTCCGCTTCTAGTCAGATGTGCTGTCCCCTCCTTGGGATCCCATAATCCCGTCATTGTGTCATTGGTTTGTTGCACCTCATTCACAAGAGGAGGGCTTTGGAATGTCCACAAATCGCCTAGATTAGTGATTACCATTCTTCCTCTTCTCTCCTCATCGTCTTTAATGGCCCATGTGTTATCAATTTCTTCCCAAATGTCATCTTCGATAAAGTCCACCTGCTATTCCCGAGCGGCTCAGAAGTCGATCCACTCGGCCCCGTCTGATTTCAGCACAACCCTTACCAGCCAATAGGATTGCATTTCGTCCACGTATACCTCTTCCTCAAAAAGTTGCGGAAGGGAAATGCTGTCGAGCACGTGGCCAAACCCGTATGATCGGGCTGGGTAATCCAAAGGCCAATTGTCTTCCTCGTTTTGTTCTTCTTCCTCCTGTTGGATAACTGGAAATGCTGCCTGATACCACCCCCAAACACCGTCATTCCACTCCTCCATCCTGTTCCGACTACCTCTAACCATGATAAATGAGCAAGTTGTCGAATCCTCAGTTACTAGAATATGACGGCGTGGCAGATGCCCCGAACAGATGTCCTGACTCGAGTCCTCTGATTCCCTTAGAAACATCATCATTTGGCAAGGGGTTAGTCGTAACATTCGGTTTTGGAGAAGCAGATGGTGGCGGGATCACCTTATTATCGATGAGATTTTGGATCTCATGTCGAAGTCTTAAACACTTATCAGTTAGGTGTCCGTGACCTTGATGGAAGGCACAGTATTGAGAAGCATTAAACATTGGCGATGGGGGATCGAGTACAGGCATGGCGTCCAATGGCTTGATGAGCCATTTCTCGATGAGTCGACTCAGGGCAGTGGATAATGAAATGTTGAGGGGAGTGAACACCCTCCTTGGCCTCTGTTGACCGTTGTCTGACTAATGGGTATTGTTGGATGGTTGGGCAGAAGAGGACGGGTTCAGCAGGTTTACTTCGTTCGAGCGAGACGCAAGATTGGTGGTGGAAGTTTGACTTTGGTTGTTTGCTCAAAATGTTCTTCAAGATTTTTGGCTAGGTTTAGATTTTTTAAAATCCCCAGACTAGATTGCATCTTCTATCTGAACCCCGGCATCAAACAATTGCTCGAATGTGGAAAGTGATTGCGTGATCAAATAACGCTTCAACGGGGACTGTAGATTCTTCACTACTATCCTCACTCTTTCTCAGAGGGTCGGTTTGTCATTTTGGCGGCCTTACCCCTCCATCGAGTTAAGAAATCAACAAAAGACTCCTGGCTCTCATGTCGAGTTGTTTCGAATTCTTTGGTGGTGACATCTAGTTAGACATTATAACTATACTGACTGACAAATGCTGTAGCTATGTCCTCCTAAGTCCTGGTCTTTGCTATGTCGAGGGAAGGAAACCATTTTTGGGCTACCCCAGAAAGAGACTGGTAAAAGAGCTGAGCCTTCAACTGGTCATCAATTTCCATTGGCGACAGGGTACCAACATATATTTGGAGATGAATTTTGGGATCTCCGGTCCCATCAAACTTCTCCATACATGGCATTTTAAACTTTTCTGGTAATTTAGCGTCTGGGAACAAACACAGTCCTCCCACATCTAGCATGTACTCTTCGATTCCTTTGGCCTTTCTTAGGACCTTCTCCATCCGATCAATCTTCTCAACCAATGCAGATTCTTTAGACTGAGCGGTATTTTTCTCCTCAACTATCACCTGTCGAGGGACCCGTGGTGGTGGTGGAACAACTTGTGATCCATCGAGGACCTAATTGTCGTCCCAAAAGTCTTCCCCATTACCATTTGGGTCATCATGCTGTTGACTCACAACAGGCATACGGGCCTAAATTTCTCGGATCTGAGCCTGACAATGCACTTGAGCCTGGGTCTGTTGTTCTATGGCTCTATGTATATCAGTGATCGCCCTCATCAGGGCTGCCAGATTCACCTCATTTTTTGTCATCTCAACTATCTGTTTGGATACCATATAAAGCCTACATGTCACTAATCTTTTCTAGACACATGATAATTGTACTTTTCTCGGCCCAATAGTAAGTCTACAAAAAAACCTAAATCCCAAAAAGGCAGAATAACCAGTATCAGATACTTCCTGGACAAAATTCTGGCAACAGACAGCAAACATCCCAGATACCATAACCAAATAATTACGGAAGCTAAAACCATGCCCCCTGTTGGGCTCATTCTAACAGCATAACAACATGACGACCTGGGATGACGGCTAAGGAAAAGATTAGCCAACTTGTAGAGGAAAGGTTTATCTAAATGGACAACACTCTGGCAGGAAAAATAATTCTAACCCTCAAGAGACGGGTTCGATCTAGATTTCTAGGGAAAACGGGCAGCATAACAGTAGGAAACTAGCTCACACGGATATAACGAGCTTAAACAAAGGCGGGGGAGTAGAACTAACAACTTGCGAAGAACACAGAAGAGAGAGAAACTATCCAAGAGGCTTCAAAATGAAATACAGGCATGACCCCGTGAAGAAAACTAAGACATGAAAACTGAACATGGTGAGGAACAAAGCCTGGGTACGAACCCGAAGGTGAAAAACTAATCTGATCAAGGGATAACGAAAAACTCGAGCCAAACCCGAAAGGGAAGTGGCATAAACCCGAGCAAAACAATCTTAATAGTATACATACAAAACATACAATGAAGAAAACACGTAATCCTACTAGGATTAGTAGCACCTAATGGGGGGTCTAAGTTCACTATATGCAAGAGGCCAGTTTTGGTCAATCAAATAGGGTACCTTCTGAATAGAGCCGGGTATATATCTCCCATGCAGAACATGGTAAAACAGTACGCTTGAACTCTTTTACAGATCTATGATAGCATACAGTCAGCAAGGGCTGCCCGTCTTCCCAACAATCCCCGAAACGGATGTACATTTAGGGCATCAAGTCGACCAAGCAGGTGGGGTTTGAAGAACAATGTGTATGCATGCAAAAATACAAATAAGAAATTTTTATTAAGAACCAATGATGTTTTCAAGTCTAACCCTCTGATTTGATTTTAGAAACCAGTCCCCAGTAGAGTCGCCAGAAAATACTGTGGCGTTAGGATTTAAGAGTTTTAAGAAATGGTAAAAAATATGAGAATTCAAAGATGTTTGAAAAATATTTTAACACCTTGAAAACCAATCTTTGAAAACCCTTTTTTTATTAAAAATAGAGTCGCTAGTTAGTTTTTGATAAAAACTAAGAAAAACCAAAATGGCTAATGATCTTGAAAACGTTTAACTAGAGAAAATGGTTCAGGGGCTAAGGTACGAATCGGGAAAGGTGTTAGGCACCTCGTTCGGGCAACCGTAAGGTTAGCCTCTACTAATCATCATTTCTAACTTCCTCGTCCCTAGTTCTAAGGCTGCCTCGAATTCAGCTAAACATGCTTCGTACTCAACCTAATTGTTGGTGACTTCAAAGTCAAGTTTTAGAGACAACAGAACATGTGATTCATCATGAGTGACAAGAAGGACTTCTATTCCATAGCTATATTGATTGGATGCACCATCAAAATATAGAGTCCACTTTTCATCCCCAACTTTCATCAGTTGTTCATCAAGAAACTAGAACTCTGTATCTTCCTCTCCTTTAACTGGTTCATCGGTCAGAAATTCTGCCACTGCTCTGCCTTTGACTGACTTTCGGGTGACATACTAGAGATCAAACTTATATAATAACAGCAACCATCGAGCCAACCTTCCTGTTAGTGCTGGCTTTTCGAATAGGTACTTCAACAGGTCCATCTGGGAGATGATATTTACTGTGAAAGATAGCATGTAATGCCTCAGTTTTCAGGAAGCCCAATCCAAGGCCCAACATGTCTTCTCTAGTGGTGTGTACCGTATTTTTGACCCTGTCATCTTCTTCCTTAAGTTGTAGATGGCCTTTTCGATTCCAGTTTCACCTTTTTGTGCTAGTATACATCTGAATCAGTCACTGATAAATAGAGCATCAGTGGCCTGTTAGGTTCGGGAGAGCTAGAACATATGGATTTTGTAGATACTGTCATATGGCATCAAATGCGTCTTGGCACTTCTAATCCCATTCAAACTTAACTCCTTTCTTCAGTAGACGAAAGAGCGGCTCGCAAGTAGTTGTCAGTTTTGCAATGAATCGGCTGATAAACTATATTTTTTCCAAAAAGCCCCTTACTTCTCGCTCGGTCCTTAGAGGAAACATTTCCAAGATTGCCTTGATCTTCGAAGGATCCACTTCAATACCCCGTTGAGTGATCATAAATTCGAGCATCTTTCTGGCAGTAACCCCGAAGGCGCATTCTGTGGGTTGAGTCACATCTTGTTCTTTTGAATCCTTTTGAAAAACTTTTGCAGTGCTACAATGTGACCATCCCGATCCTTTGACTTGACTATCATATCGTCTACGTACACCTCGGCCTCCCTATGTTTCATGTTTTGTAGTAAAATAGTGGTAGCCCTCTATAGGTTGCCCCTGCATTCTTTAGACCAAACGGCATCACACGATAACAATAGGTGCCCCATGGTGTAGTGAAGATTGTCCTTTCTCTATCCTCGAGATCCATCAGAATCTGGTTGTATCTAGAGAAGCCATCCATAAATGACAACAAGGCATGCTCTGTTATACTATCTACCAAGACATCAATGTGTGGTAGTGGAAAATCATCTTTCGGACTAGCCTTTTTGAGATCTCAAAAATCCACGCAGACTCGGATACAACCGTCCTTCTTAAGCACTGGAACAATGTTGGCTACCCATTACGGATACTCAGTTACCATGAGGAATTCTGCGTTTATCTGTTTGGCAACTTTTTCTTTGATTTTCAGAGCCCATTCTGGCCGAATTTGTCTTAATTTTTGTTTGACTGGTTTGGAATCAGGGTATAGAGGGATATGGTGTTGACAAAAATAAAGGATACATGGAACACATCCACATGTAATTTCTAACTAAATGATACATGGAACACATCTGCATGCAATATTCACAAAAATAAACTGTCCTGATTTGCATAAAAGAACAAAAATTTACTAGAAAATGTTAAAATTATCTAAACATGATTTGTTACAAAAGATAAACTAAACTATTCTAAACATGCTTTCAAGTAAACTAAAGCATGCATTCACATTAATATAATGAGTATTTAACACTAAAAGTGAAGAAAACTTACTAACAAAGAAAATAATGGTTTCATAACAAAGATAATTTAGAGATTTGAAGAAAAAAAAAATAAAGAAAAGGTTTATTAAGAAAATTATTCTAGAATGAAAAAGTTAGAAGATGTAATTAAACTAAAGAAAAAGAAAACCAAACTATTTACATTTTATACTTTTAAAAGAGAAAAAAAATAAAAAAAGAGAAGTAAATTGCTATAATAAGGGAAAATTTATACTAGCATTTAAAGATTAATTTAAGAGACTTTTGTGATTTTTGAATTTAACAAAAGAAAAGAAAAGAAGAATAAGATAAGCATTATGAAAAGAAATGAAAAAGAAATAAAGAAAAAAAAATATTAAAAAAAATAAAGTTACATTACAAGGAAAAGAAAATAAGGCTACATTATAAGAAAAAGGAACGAAAATAAAATACTAAAAAAAAAAATTACACTAATATAAAGAAAAGAAACATGGACAATAAGGGATAGAAAAAAAATATTAAGCTAAGAAGAAAATGAGAGGGAGCATTAAATTAGTGTACAAGAAAAGAAAAGAAAATAAATACTAGAAAATTAAACTAATACTAATAAAGAAAATTAAATTACATTAAAAGAAAAGAAAAAAAAAGATAATGGAATATAAACTTAAAATAAGACTAGAAAAATAAAAGGAGTCGAAACATAACTATTTAATTGTCAAATATGAATATAGTATTGACAACTATATCTATACGCATGTAAGTATGTTATTATAACAATTAATAACAATAATAAGTTGTAATTGCTAAACTATGTTAGCACTAATTTAATGAATTAATGAAAGAAAGAAAATAATAAATGTGTTAAATGTGAGTGTGAGAAAGTTAATAACTAAATAATGAACAAATTACATAAGAAAATTACATAAGGCAATTTAGACAATAAACGAGATGAATTACGTAAACAAAAGAAACATGCGAATTGAAATTAAAAATTAACCCGATCACTTCAAAAGAAAGACAATAGGATTAGAAGGATCGAGAATCCAAACGAGGTACCTAGATTGCCGGAGAATCCTCAAGTCGAGAATGTGCTTCAATAGGCCAATCCCCGGGTGATGGTCCAAGTAGGGCTTCAATGTAGGTGTCAGAAGTTCAGATCTCGGTATTTCGACAGGGCTTCGATGTCGGAGCTCGGAATTGCTCGACAACTCGGCAGAGCTTTTCTCACTAACCCTCCCACTCAAATTCTGTCCTAAAAAATGTACAAGGGGTAAGGTATTTATAGAGTTCTTCAACCAATGAAGTGCTGCCACGTTCTAGGGTATGTCAGGCCATTTGGAGTTGGCAGTCACCACATTAGAGGTGGCAGTCGCCATGTTCAAAGAAGGTTCCACAAAGTTCTATGGCAGTCGCCATGCTGAAAGGTAGTGGTCACCATAATGAAATGTGGCGGTCGCCATTTTGGGATAGAGTTTTCAAGAGATTCTATTGGCGGTCGCCACAATGAACATGGCGGTCGCCTTACTTGGACAGTAAATTTTGAAGGTTTTGACAAAATTTCATTGGTTTGAAGGTTTTCGAATGATTGGGTTTAAATACCGAGTTTGGATCACTTTTCGATAATCGAATTGAGGCATCATTCTACCTGTTTTCATCATCGGATTCACCTAAGATTAGGTGGGGTCAAATTAGGGTGTCTACAACAAGGTGTCTAAATTAGAGACAATGGTTTCTTGAGTTTGAGATGCCAAGGAAGGAGCTACTACCTGAATGGGTGTGACATCTGCAATCAAAGCTATACAGAAAGACTTAAAGCTTTCAAAAAATGAGTACAACTATATAAGCAAATTCATGAATATAAAAAAATAGAATTACCTCGAGCAGAAGCTGCAAGTTGCCCCTTGTCGATTGTGATAAGATAATTGAGCTTAGTAATAGGCCAAGGAAGAGACAAAAATAGTGGGGGCGATGACGGTCCAAAATGTATCGAAAGCAGTAGTCGTTAAAGTAGAAGGCTGGAATTCTTCGAGTGGGGGCGATGACGGTCCAAAATGTATCGAAAGCAGTAGTCGTTAAAGTAGAAGGCTGGAATTCTTCGAATTTAAAGGCCTGAACCCTTCTTAGAAAATCATCTTGAATAAATGCAGCCACATGCTTCTCTTATTGTAGATCTTCCTTCAATGATCTCATGAATATCCAGATGGATGCATGAAAGGCAACAGCGCCCCTTGTATGAGCCCAAATTGCCTAGTACACTGGCTGGGGGAGTAGTTTTCGAAAGTATAATTACAAAATGCAATAGACGAAATAGACCCATCAGTTAAGATATATTTGGGGGTGAGAACATTAGCCCAAAAAGTCCTTCGACGTATAAGATCATTTGGTGATAAGGGCTGTGAAGGGTCATCTTGTAAAAAGTCAAGCGAGAAGAAGAGAATTGGAATTGATGAAAATCCAACATATGGTATTCTTTGTTATTTCCTCACCTACACATGAAATCAAGATAAATTGTGTAAATCTTGACTTTTAATTTTTATATGAACAAATGAGCATTTCTCTAAATTTGGATATCAGCATTGCTGTTGAGATATTTTCTTCCTCTCCATTTGGCAATTTCAAGTAGTCCAAATAATGTTCTTGTATCTTCTAGGTGGAATTTCTTTCAAAATCTTCCACTTAAAACTAAACTGTCTCTCCAAATAAAGAGTACCTTTGTTTTTATTTTAGGAATATATTTATCGTTTTCTAAATAATTTTCATTATATACAAACTGTCTTCCATAATATAGGCATTCTCTCATTATCCTAAGGTCACATTTTTGGGGCCTGCAAGCAACTCCTCCGCCTATAAGTTTGTTTCCCATCTATTATCATTTTCTGCCATGCGTTGTGATTCTTAATGGGCTATCTAACTCATCCAATTATACTTATTTTTTTATTTTTGGTTGTATTTTTCTATCTTCTTCAAGTGCACTTATGTCATATGGAACTTCCAATTTTACTCTTTAAATTTATGTAGTTTAGCTAATCACAATGCTGGTAATCTCGCTTTATTATATGGAAGATCATACCACCAATTATGGATTCTCTACGTATGTTGTGCTCAAGTAATTAACGTTACTTGTGTTAAAAAAGTATGTAAGCTTCTTTTAAAAGAATGACGGCTTATATCAACACGATATAACTGATATTTTTTAAAAAGCATTTTCTGCGTGGTCATCCAAGTACAACCATATGTATTTTAGGAAGTTATCATTTTAAAAAAAATCTTGGGTAGTTTGTGACTGAAGTAAATAAAGGTATCTCATATTCTTGGTGTTGTTTCCCACTTTGCGCTGTTAAGCAATTTGGGAAGTTTGTTCTGCAAAACTCTACACCACGACAGATATATAATAACATTATTATTTTTGGCTTGCTTCATAGTTGTCTTTAATTTGTATTGGATAGAAGTGCACGATTTCGATTTTCCAACCTATCTAATTTCGATTTTCCAAATAAGCTGCAAATAAGTGGAAACAAACAGGGCAATGAAAATTGAGTTCCACCTAATCCTACAGATTGAACCCCATCATTTTTAAGAATAGCCTTTTATGGGTATTATGTCTTAAACCAGCAATGCTTTTATCGCTGGGTTTTGAACTGCAACTTCCACAACTTGTCATCATCTGCACATTTGTTGAATTCTATTTTTTCTTCCTTTCCTTCCACACCAATTTTGTTCATATTTATTTATCTATTTTGGGCCTTTGAGGTTTGTGACTATCTCTACTGCTAACTTACTTGAACTTTTCCAAGAAGTTCAAGATTAGTAGAGCCTTTCAAAACTGAATTGCTAAGAAGCAAGAGCTAAACTCATGTGTAAAGCTTCATTAAAATTTTTATGTCATATCACATATGGCCCCCGGTCGAAATATGAGGGCAGCTCGTCCATTACAATCATTAGAAACTACTGCTATCATGCCTCAGACTATACTGTCTTCACCTTCTCCTACATCTACCCAGGACAGCAACACCATAGGTATATTTTATGTATTTAATTTGACATACATTTGATATGCGCTGCATTGTTTAGATATGTAATACAAATAGTTTACTAATGAAATTTAACTTTTCTGATCTTTTCAGCTACAACCTCTAGAAAAAATCGAAGTCCAACTCGTGGAAAAAAAACATCGTCGATCATAGCTAGCCATTGTGGCATTCCACTACCTGTTGAGATTCTCGATGATGCTGGAGCCTCTATTGGTGAGAATGCCACTAGGCTAGCTAATGAACCCAGAGTACAAATTAGAATGGCTACACCATTACAGGGAGTGGGAAAATGGGACGACATTGATGATGTACTCAAAGCCCCAATTATACAAGTAACACGAGTATTTCAATTCAATATTTATCATAGAGTTATCTTGTTATGTATGAAAATGAATTCTAATTTAACAATTCATATGTAAGCAGGGCAAGTTTGAGATTAAAGACTACGACACCAACGAGGTTTTTAGGAATTGTATTGAGAAAAAATGTCAAAATCTTTACAAAGATTGAAAGGTACGTATGAAAAGGCATTACTTGGACATGATAGAGGTTGGTGATGACCCGAAAACTAGGCCATATAAATGAGTAAAACAAGAAGACTGGGAGTACATGATTAATCATGTTTGGACATCTGAAAAGTATGCAGTAAGTTTTTTTATTTTTTTTGGAATTGTAATAATAGTAGCAATATTTAACTTATATAATCTTCAAAATATTTTGTAAATTCGGGCTGAGAAAAACAAAATTAATTGATCTAAGTTGCCGTTCAACCATACAATGGGTTGAAGATCTTTTCCTGCTGCGATATCCATCAAGGTGATATGTTTTTAGTTTTAAAATAAGATATATAAATATCAATTGGTAAATATTCACTAACCCATGGCATAAATTGCATTAGGCAAATGAGAATGGTGGTGAGAAGCCCTACATCTCAAACTTTTTCAAGGACTCCCACACGAGTAAGAAAAAAGGTGACTGGGTAGAACCGTATCTACTGAATTGCATGTAAGTATATTCAAATTCAAGTATGTGTTCAATTGTAATTTTTTTTGTATTATTACTAATTGTTTAACTTTTTATAAATATTTTAGGCAAAGTTTGAAAAGTTACGCGAAGAGGCATCACAGCTTGAAGCGGAACCAGTCACACATGAGCAAATGGCGATTGATGTACTAGGAAAATGCTCCAGCAACTTAAAAGGATATGGAATTGGTGGGAGGTCAACATCTTCTAGAAGCTCGACTACACAATCGCAACAAGAGGTCCAAACTCTCCAAGATAAAGTGGAAACATTGAACGAGTTGAACAAATTCCAAGAAGAATTGACAAATCAGCAACAAGAGTTAATAAAGCAGCAACAAGAGACGATTGAAGCAAATAACAAGAAGTTCAAGGCTTTTCAAGATTTTTTGGTTCGCCAAATGGGAGTGTCATGGTCCCAACGCGACAATGGAAGTGGTGAATCGAGCTCTTCTTGGTAAGTTTACCTATAGTACTAAAGCTTAATCTAGTTATGTAATTTACATTTTTTAAATTTTTTTAATTTTATGTTTACTTTATAGGATTTAACAATGATTTTTTTTTCTTGTAACAGATACGGATCGAGGATTCTATTATACTTTTGAAGTGATTATCATGCTATTGGGCTTGAGGAATTGATAAACTATTTTATAATTTATATCATTTTATTCGGATATGTTTTGAACGGTTGATGAATGTTTAGAACTTGTTATTTTTATTCGGATAGGAACTTGTTAGTTTTATTTGGATATGTTTTAAATGGTTGATAAATCTTTGGAACTTGTTACATGTTTTGAATTACATTATTATTATTAAATTTGTGGTAAATTGAATTGATGAGAATGTATTTAGTGGTGATTATTATTGTGTTATACAGATTTTTTTGTGTATGATTAGCGAAAAAAGTATTATAGTTTAATTATAGGAGTTTTGTTTTTGGTTTGCCTTTAGCGACAAAAATGATTTTTGTCACTGAAGACATTGTGCTTTAAGTGACTTTATAGCGACGTATGTTGCGTCGAAAAATGTGGCCATTACCGATGAATTAGAAGCATCAGTGACGGCTGTTCTGTAGCTAAAGATAGGTAATTGGCAACGAAATTGCCATGTCGTTGATTGTTACCATTAGCGACGACTGGCCTTGTTGGCAAAGATATATCATTACCGACGAATTTGGCTTGTCGTGGATAATTACCATTAGCGACGAATGCCTTAGCAGGCGAAGGTAGGTCATTACCGACGATTCGATCGTCAGTAAAGGTTCATCTTTTGGCGATGACACAAAATCATCGCGGTAGAGCTTCCCAGACCAAGGTTTTGTGACAAGTTGGTGACGAAATTAAAATTGTCGCAACAGGTGTTTGGCGATGGAATGTGTGTTTTTAGCGACGATTTTATTCGTCGTTGTTGATGCTTTTTCTTGTAGTGTGTTAATTTAGAAGAATACATTTTGTCGATCTAATCTTCAACTACAATTTGATTCCGAGTTGAAACTCGTTTCAAATCTTATATCCTATTTTCATATGCGATTCTCAAACGTAGTGTGGGCTACGATACTCAAAGAACTCGTACTGGCAGAATCTCGATATATTTAAGTCTTGAAAGACAAAAATAATATCATAATAATAATGATCTAAAAATCATCAAAACTAGTTCAATTTACCTGCATATATATAGAGTTACAGCAGAGACTTGGGAGTAATTATGAGTTAGATTTCTAGTGGAACACAGACACCTATTAGAGATTTCTGCAATTATGGAAAGGCATGCAGCAGTTTCTGTAATTTTCATAAAATACTGAATTACAGTTCACACCACCAAAAAACTATAATTGCACTTTGACCCATAATCTCAAGACCTTCTTGCATTGAGCTCATGTTATTAAATGTTTACAATTTCTCCCCACGTTAAGATTTCTGATACTTGCTAATTAAATTTAATTATTAAAAATTTAATTTAATCAGCATCTTAATATTCCTTAATAGGGATGGCAATTTTTTCTGCCCCGCCTTGACAGCGCCTTGTTCCCGCGCCGTTTTGTAGGGTTTTTTCCGCCCCCGATAACAAACGGAGTGTGGACGGTATTTGCTCTCGCCGCCCCGTTTTTTCCTGCCCAGCCCCCTCTTACATAAAATAATTTTTTTCAAATATTAATATATGTATAAAACATATATTTTATAAATATAATAAGTCTAAAATATTAAAATATTATATTTATCTCTAAATTTTTTTTTTATATTTTGTATATTTAGTTATATTAATTCATCAACTATTATTTTTTATTTATTATATTATTTATAACTTTTATTAATATTACTATTTTAAACTTTAAAAATAATATCCGAAATATCTTCGTTCCCGTTCCGTTTTTCGTTACTTCTCCGATATTTTTTTCCGTCTCCGCCCCGATCAAATAGAAAACGGGAATAGAAAAACTAATCCCCGGCCCCGTCTCGTCCCGTTGCTATTCCTACGTTTAATCATACTACTATACTTTTTGATTTTTCTATCGAAAAAGATATATCTTAACAAAATATTTTTAAAAAAAATCAAAAAAAGATATAAATAAGCCAATAAAGTAAATTTTTTATCAAATTTTTTTTATTTTTTTAATTTATTTCATCAATACAATTTTAAAAAGTAAAAAAAAATAATCAAAAAATCAAAAAAAGACCAAAATAAATAAGATTCTCCAAATTTCACCTAGCAGTTATTTCAAAAAAACACCTTGCCCTCTTTGGTTTAGGTTTTTATTGGTTTTTGCTATTTTTTTATTATTTTAATTTCTCATGATAAGTAAAAATTTAAAAAGTTTTCTTGTTTGGGGGCGATGCTAAAAAAAATCACTAAGAAACGAAAAAAAGTTGTAAAACTCAAAACCAAACGCAAGATGTTCCTTTTTGTGTGTGTGAAAATAATTTTAAAAACCTTGAAGAACATCTTTGAGCAAGGTTACATACACCTCATGTTATACTTCATATTTTAGTTATAGACACAAATTAGATGAGTTCTACGCCAATTTACATTAACAATTGAGTGTAGCTTACTAAAATTATTTTTATAAAATAAATCATAAAATATAATATAAATTGTACCTAAATTTTTCCTGATGTAAAAGCTATAAATTTGAAGAATTCCAAACAACTTCATTTTTAACAAAATTACTGTTACAATAAAATTACAACAAAGGCCAAACATAGGCCTCGTTTGGTAATTGTCTTTTAAGTGGAGTTTTTTTTTTTTTGCTTAAAGTAAAAAAGTAAAGTTTAGCAACTCAAAGCTTTTAGCCTGTGAGCTTTTGAGATTTTTTCACATAAATTATATATATATATATATTAAAAATATTATAACTATTATTATACACATCTATTTTTGTTTATAAAAATTCTATTATTAAAATATACTAGTAAAAATTTATCAAATAAAATATCAAAATCGAGTATAAAATTATTTTAAAATAAATTTTTAAAAAATTATAACAATTTTAAATGAAAATTTTTACTTTTTAATTTAAAATAATTTTAAGCCAAATTTTTTTGCTTTTGTCTTTTAACTTAAATCACGTTTATGGTTCATTAAATAAATTTTTTATTTATTTAATTTAAAATAATTTTAAACAAAAAATCCTTAATTTAAAGCCAAATTGCCGAAGAAGGTCATACTGGCCCACCTCTCCATCTTAAATAACAAGAACGCCTTCTTAGTACAAAAAAAACTTGTCCTACTCCTTAAAATGGTCTCATTTTAATCAAACTAGTTTTTTTATTTAAGGTAGTTTTGTCTTTTTTGTTTTTTATTAAAATATTTAAAATATGCTTACTTTTCTTTTTAACTATAGTGTTTGAGATAGTGATATTTCTTTTTTGAAAAAAATTAATTATTTTAATTGAGGGTATTATTAGTTGTTTTATTTATAAAAAAAAGTTAAAGTATTTGGAATGCGTATAGAGTTTTTTTTGTTAAAATAATTTTTTTGGAAAAAATTTCCTTAGCTTTTTAAAAAACCTAACAGTATAGCTTAAAAGCAATTTTTTCTAAAAAGAAAATGCTAAGTTTTTAGAAATGCCAAACATAGACTAAGTTTTTTGGGCTACTTTTTTTTATAGGATTTTTTGTTTGAACTTTTTTTTAGCATGTGTTCATGTGAATGTAATTTTTAGATTTTTTTTTTCTTTCATAGGATTCAAAAAAGAAATGAAGTTTGGTTAATAAAAATAAGACATTTTAACTTCGCCTGCATATTTTTTCAATTTCTCCCATTACAGAGAACCAAAAAAGTAAAATAAATAAATAAATAAAATAAACCGAAATAATATTTTTTTATAACAAAAACTAAAAATAAGCACTGTAAAAAGCCATTTTAGACCAAAAATAGTCAGCAATATTCAAAGATAGTGGGTAATCATCAAACACCTTCTCCTCCGCAAACCTGGCCCAGAAGCGCTCCATGGCTCTGTCGTAAGAACGTTGAGGCAACAATGGGCATTGTTTCCATGTCTCGTCGATGTATTCGAGAATTAAAAAGGACTCCAGGATCACCTTCTCGCCATGAACCAGCACCGGCACCTTCTGGAGCACCGGATTCAGTTCCAGAAGCTGAGGACTCTTGTTGAAGATGTCTTCTTCAACGTATTCGTACTCCACGCCCTTCAGTTTCAGAGCCCACTCCACCCGTTTGACAAAAGGACTGACCCAGAATCCCAAGAGCTTCACCTCCTGATCTTGGTTGGCCATGAGAATTGAAAGACACACAGAGAGAGAGAGAGAGAGAGAAATGGTTGCTCACGTTGTTTAATGGCTTAGCAAGTTTTTGAAGTACACTACTATAAATATATCTCCCAAATTGGATTTTGATTCAATCTTTGCAATATGAGATGAGACTCCAATCTTGACCAGTAGGTAACCATCTACCTTCCTTTACTATTTTTGACAAAAAAATAATAAGAAAAGAAAGAAAACTTCTCTTCCGTCTTCAAAGTAGGGGTATTCATAAGTCGAGTTTGGTTGAGTTGACTTTTAATTTATTATTCGATTATAAGTATTTGATTTTTTATATTTATATCCGTGACCGATCAACAAGTTTGTCAGTGTTGGCCCATGGTTTTGACGGGTTCTTAGGTAGGTGTAGTTTGATTTAGCATTTTGGACTTGTTTGTCTTAGAATTTTTTTATTGAGCTTATTTTATTTGTAACTAATTATAATAGTTTTTTTTAATTAAAAATATTTATTTTTAATAAATTTAAATTCTTAAAAGATCATGAATTTATCAATTAAATCACATATAGTGCAAAATTACATAGTTTTTACACAAGAATACTAAAATAATAAGCAACCTAATCTTATAATAAATTTAAAAATTTATAAAATTAAATATTTGTTGGTTGGGTTGGATTTGGTGATTGACTATACTCGTGACCTGTAACCCGATTAACACTCGAAAAAAAAATTTTGAGAAATTCGTCATCCGAACAATCTATGGGCAAAACAATCTATTGCCATGTTGTTAGATTGGATTGAATAATTTGAACGAATCAAATCAATTCATATTAACTCATATTGTATGTCATGCTGAGTTATTTATGGACCCAATTTAAGCCATAAATGACTCAACATGACAAACAACATAACGCAACATGAGATTGGTCAAATGTACCACATGTACAATACACGGTAATACTTATGCGGTATGAAAAAATTTCTCTAAGTTTAGGCCATTTTTATAATTCAAACTATTAATTTTATTGTTCTGAATGTACATAGAATTCATGAAAAAAATTGAATTTATTGAATATTAATAAGTGACTAAAGAAATTGCATTTGTTTTAAAAAGAATTGAATGGTGCCATCCGTGACCATTCATTTATTATAGATTCAATTCAATTAATTTACTTTTTTATATTAATAATTTATATATTTAAAATAATAAAATAAACAATTTAAACTATCAAAATAAACAACACTTAGCCCGTAAATGACGTAACAAAAACGTTCCCATTGAGGGATTTGGGAGAAGTCATTCTTAAAAAAATTAATTTTTTTTGTGAAATCAAAATTTTAAAACTAAAAGTATGTTCAATTTGTATTTTTTTTGTAACTTTTAATTTTAATTTTTTAAAAATATCCAAAGGAATAAGGATTATTTTCACTCTAACGAACTTAATTGATCAATGCAGCAATATTCGTCCTGAAAATTGGTAGTAAAAAAATTAATCAAACAATAATTTAAAACAAATTCATTAAAAAAAACTGACTCTGAAAAATAAATCGAATATATTCATTTACCAATTTCTTTTTTCATTTTTTTTATT
The DNA here is from genome assembly GCA_034768845.1 of Heliamphora exappendiculata. Classification (NCBI taxonomy): domain Eukaryota; kingdom Viridiplantae; phylum Streptophyta; class Magnoliopsida; order Ericales; family Sarraceniaceae; genus Heliamphora; species Heliamphora exappendiculata. The sequence continues at coordinate 24,214 of JAOTRH010114306.1, forward strand.
GAGTATCACTAATTATTAAGTACTCTTGAAGTATCATATAAGTGATATTATATGGTATTCTTAACAAACAAATAATCACAATATACATAATGTGAGTATTTATCTCTTAACTACTTAACAAATGTGAGTTATTATGTCCATAACGTAATATTTATCATCATCATATCGGATGGGAGCACTGCGTGAACTTATTACATGATATTCCAAAAGTACTTAATACTTACTCATCCAGTCTACGTACCTTAAGGTGTCGGATCATTTTGCATGCTTTTTTTATCAAAAAATTTGTGAACAATTTAATTTATAGGTCGTTTACTATTTTTTATCCAGCATATTATATGTTAACGAGTAAAATCCATTTGTATAAAAAATTTAACGCGCAAGGTCTTTTTGGAATAAAAATACTCTAAAATAAATAAATTTATCTGTGTCTTTTCAAAATATGTATAAAAATACAGATAAATTTATTTATTTTATTGAGAATACATATAAAGGATACTGATAATTTTTTTTATTACAATTGGGGGAGGGGGTACTGGGGTTTTAATCCCGATTGGATGAGGACCCTTTAGAAGGCCAACAACTTGGGCTAGGGACTTCCTCAAACACAGATAAATTTATCTGAACTTTTTCAAAATATGTATAAAATATATATATAAATTTATCTATCTCTTATTAAAAACATGTATAAAGAATATAAATAAATTTATCTGTCTTTTATTGAAAGCACGTATAAAAAACACAGATAAATTTATATGTTTACATTATCGGTGTTGATATGTAAACAGATAAATTTATCTGTTTACATATTAAACAAATTAATATCAAATAGATAAATTTTTCTGTTTGTTATGCAAAATAGATAAATTTATCTGTTTGTAGGATATTTTTGAAAAAAATTACGCAATTGGATCTTACGCGGTAAAATTTTTGTTAATAAATCTTGTGTATTAAAATTTAATTTTTAAAATCTTTGGCTAAAAAACCCCTTTTTTCGTACAATAATAAGTGCGGTGATAATAGAATTGATCTCTTTGTCCAAATTGTTATTATGTTAATTAAATGTATTTGTATATGTAATAAGAATAAAACATAAAATTATTACATTTATTTTATATTTTTTATATTTGTTTGGGTTTTTTCAGCTTTTAAATAATAATTACTCTATCAATTATTTTTTTCCTTATACGCTATGGCTATGCTCCACTACTTTTCTATTTTTTCTTCCTCTGTTCCATCCTGTTACTATTCCAAATTAAGGGCGTGTTTGGAGCTTCAGTTTTTTTTTTTTTGTAAAAAATCTGGATTTTATGCTGCACTGTTTGGTTTTAAAAAAAGCTAATTAATTTTTTTTATCTCTTAATTAAAAAAAAACAGTCAATACATATCCCAAATACATAAATTTTTTTCAAACAAAATTACTATAATACTTTTATATAAAAAAATCAACCATACTCACAAAAATAAAATAAAAAATTATGCAAATATCCCAAACACTACAACATAAAAGCTAAAAGTAAAGATATTTTAAATATTTTAATAAAAAATGCAAAAAATTAAAAATAAAAAATATAAAACAAAAAAGTTACTATAAAAAAGTATCTTAAACAATTTAATTTTTTTATTTTTTATTTTATTTAAAAAACTTTAACTTTTAAAAATCAAACATTTTATACATCACAAAGACATTGACTTATTCAGAGTCAATTGTCACAAAGTCACTTTCCTTCGGCAAAACGTCACTGATTATGTTTATGTCGAAATATGCAGGTTGAATTTATGATTAAGGCCCGATTGAGGCCCGATTGAGAACTAGTTTAAAAGTTAAATTTTTTTTATATATTTTTAGTTCAAAATTAAATTTGATTTAAAGTAGGTTATTTAGTAATTTAATTTTTAAATTAGTTTTTTTTAAATTAATTATTTGGATAAAAAATTATTTTTTTTTATTTTTTCTCAAAGTGGACAATTTTTCCACTCTATATATTTGATAGTAACAATTATATGTAATTGGTAGTTGTAGTAAATAAGTTGTGAATAATGGGTATTATTGTATTTTAAAAATTGTGAGAATTTAAATAAAATATTATGAAAGTTTGTGTTTTGATTTAATTTTTTTAATTTTTTATTTTTTAGCTTTTTGACTTTTTTGGCGAAGAATAATCTTGACTTTTCGGTATTTTTAATTAAAAAGCCAAAAAGATCAAAATTACCAATCATGGCCTAAACGTAATGGGTGTGTAAAATTTGAAATTGGGGGCCGGCCCAATACAAACCCTGACCAAAAGTGAAAGGGTTGCCCAGAAATCCCAAGCCTGCCCATTTAGGCCCAATTCTAATATGGGTAAGAAGGGCCAAGAAGACCTAATCAAATAAAGATCTCGAAAAGAATGAACTCAAAAAAGAAAGCTCCATAGGGGAATAATTATTCGACCAAAAACCAGGAAAGTCAACAAAAAGGAAGCACAATAGATATGAAGTCTTTGGTAAAATTACTGTTAATTTTTTATTATTAATTTTAATTATAAATTATAATTTTTTTCAAATGTACCTACCAACTTCTTTATACGTTATAACTATTTTTTTATTTATTTCAACTAAAAATTATAATTTTTATTAAATATTCACAATTTTTACTATAAATTATAATATATAAACTATTAATATTCACATTTTCTAGTCCCCTTGATACTTGGTTATATATATATATATACTATCACACCCGAACCCCAAAAAGTAAAGGCATGCGCAATTTGATATCAAAAATCTCTCCTTACAAAGCCTTCAAGATTTCTAACTTGGGCACCAAAATATTATTTTTCAAAAATTGACTTTTTTAAAGCTATTTTTGGAATATATGAAAAAAATAAAATAAAATAAAACACAAGTTATATTAAACACTTTAGCACTATTTTTAATGTAAAAAAAAAAAAACTTACAAGCAATTTTCAAAAAAACGACAAGCATACCTATAGCTATAAAACTTCTTAATCCAATTTATATGTATTTATATTAGTAATTATTCGTAATTAAAGACACTTTAAATATATTTTAATTATGAAATTAATTTTAAATAATGAATAATCTTTTTAATTATGTTAAGGGTAATAATTTAGTAGACTTTTTCAATAGTCTCGTCGCAATAACATCACTAACAGTTTTTAATTCCAACAAAAAATAATAAAAAAGTATATATAAATTTTAAAAATGTACAAAATGCTTATACTAAAAATAATGAAAAAGCATATATAAATTTTTATTCGCAAACTTTGATACTAACAAAGTGTGCAATGGCAAGCTTGTTGCTTGCGATCGTAAATTTTAGTTATTTTCAGTAGCATGTTTTCTTGATTTTCAGTATTCTATTGTCTCCAACATGTGTTGTTGGTTTAGTTTTGGCATGATAGGGTGCCTAACACATTTGCCGTGTTGAACCTTTGCCTTTAGATCTATTTTCAAATATGATGACTGATTGAGGAGCCAATTTTATTTTTAAAATTTTTTTTTCAAAAATTAAGTGACTACTCGGGTTTTAAAATGTAAAGAATTTTCAAATTTTCAATTAAAGTTTTATTTTTATTGTTTCTATAAGTCTTTTATATGGAGACCGACTTGCTTTCATAACCACTTGTTAACAAGTTCAGAAGAAAGAGCATCCCATATCTAGCAACCCAATCTATACAAAGGGCATCAACACCCCCACTATCCGAGGACTAGAAAATGTTCTGGAATAAAAAAAATATAAGAAATAACAGTATGATTTGTCTAAGGCCTCACTCCACTAACGGACGCCAGTTCCTCCTAAGGACGTCAGTTCCTCCTAAACTCTGTTGGCTATGCGCATGTCATTGATTCAAGTACAGGGAATTGGACTGCAAGTCAAATGACTGAACTAAACCTATGGTTACAGTTACCCACTTTTCCTCGCTTTTGATGCCGAGATCGACAAGAGAAAAGACGAATTTCCTTTACGCTGATAAAAATGCAACACACACGCATCGTACATGTTTCGACTGTTTGTATTAATTATGTGGATAATAGAGAAGCCTAATCCTTTTTAAAACTAAAAAAGCTATGTCACTTTATGTTTTTGAGTAGTTAATTTCAATATAATAAATGTGTCACTTTTAAAATAAATGAGACAAATCTCATATATACTATATATTATAGCAAAACATTATGTGTTTTATGAGTTTCAAATTGTCAATGTCAATGTCAATTTCTTAAAATTTTAAATTTATAAATTATAAAAAATGTCGAGAAGGTATTGAATATGTTATATTAATATGGTAATATTTTTTACACTTAATAATGACTCTTTTTATAATATGTTATATGTAAACTAAATCAATGTTATTGTTAATTCATTGACTAATAAGTTATTGTTTTCAAACTTTTCTTACAATGTCCTCATTCTAAAAATGCTTATACTAAAAATAAATTTAAATTTATAATTTTATAATAAAAACACGTGTTAATAAATTAATATATCATAGTTCTTAGATTCTACAAAATCTCATCCAATTTATTATGTCACACTTGTAATATTACTTGTTTTGCTCATCGCGAGCCATCAGGCTCGCGGTAGGTCCCACCTCTACATGGGTAACGTCATGAAGTAGGTGGGCCGTACATGTTACATGATATGTTGTCGGGTATCATATCTCAATTGTTTGTATTATAGTACAGCTGGCACCGACATAATTATTAAAGAAATAGTAAAAAGTACACTACAGTGCAATTTAATTGCACAATTTGTACTAGGCTACATCTGGTCCCTATTCCAACCATACAACCCTACCTACATAAGAGTTGCTACAGAACTCCACCAAGACAATGAGTCTCATCTCCACATACTTCTGCAAACAGAGAAGAGGTTCAACATCACTACTCCTACACACTGCGATATCTAAGACCCACATGTGGTGGGTCTCACTTTCCATCCAAACATTCAAGTACCACGTTCAGACGCCCACGTAGCCGACTACATCGCAAAGGAAGAAAATTTCATTAACAAGAGAGTCCTCAAGGCATCCAGACGCAGTTCAAAAAAGAATAGGGACACCATTTGGACTAACATCTTGGCTGAATCTACTTCAAAATCTGACTTCTTATTTAGAATAAAATCTCAACATCTATTTATATATGCCACACAACTACGAAACTTGGAGTACGCAGCCAACCAAGAATGGAAAGAGCCGCCGGAGGTCTACATACCAATATATACATGTTTTCATAATGTCCCACAGAGCATTAGAGACTGAGCTGACAACAATGTTCTATGTGTAAGTAGAAACTTGCTCCACTTATACTTCAACGATCTACAAAATATACAAGACGTTCATTATATGCACCAAGAAACTATTGAGCATATTCAAAATAGAATATTTCTATAAACTGCAAATCCTGACGTGTTAACAATTTCAAGAGCCGGAGATGAAACCGGACCGCCCCCTAAGCTTAATCCTTAAAAAATCGTCTAAATTCGGGAAGACTTCATGGGCAAGGAGTTTAGGCCTACATAATTACTTCTGTAGCGCAGTGAATTTTTCTATATATAATCCACTTGCATTATATAATATTGTAGATGATTTACCCTTTAAATATTTACTATGTAAAAAGAAAATTCTGGGGGCACAAAAAGACTTTATTGTTTATGAGAAATATCGTAAAAAAATAAGGTGTCCCGGGGGTATTCCTTGTATTATTTTTATGTAACGATGATATGTCATATTACAATGATATTAATCTTGAACCACTATTCAAAAAGTGGGCAAATCACAATGTAATTTTTGAATTTATTAATGAAAATATTTATTAATTTTGTTAAATGTGAGTAGTTAAATGTTGTAGTTAAATTTCTGAATATCTCATTCTAAAATAGCGAGGGATTTGAAATTTGAAATTTGAAATTTTTGTATTGGATTTCCAATTGATTTTTATGGATTTTCGGGGCACGATTCATGATAAAACACAAAGGACAAAATAACACTATTCCCATGTGAAGACGAATTTCAATTCCCCAGCTCGAAAATGGAAATCCATAATAGTTGATTCATATTTTCTTTTTATATTATATTTTTTGTAAACTTTTTTATATAGTTATTAATGGGGAATAACCATGTTTATTATTTTTATTAATTATTTAATTTATTATTAAATATCTATTCATGGGGAATGTGAACTCTATTAAACCCTCCGAGGGATGAAACTCTACGAGGTATAAATAAAGTTATTAATTATTTTTTATTATTTTAGAATTATTTAATTTATTATTAAATATCTATTCAATGTGGATTTGAATATATTTAAACCTTCCGGATGATAAAACACTACCCGCTGCGCGTAAGTTTCCTCAGCTGCATCGAATGTTGATCGCTCTGCGATACGATCAACTAGTTTATTCGTAGGATATAAACGGTTATACGGCAATATAATTTTTTATTTTTATTTTTTTAAAAAATATTTAATTTATTAATAAATATCTATTCATGGCGAATATGAACCATGTTAAACCCTCCGGGGGATGAAACTCTGCGAGGCATAAATTAATATGTTAAATTTTATTTCTTTTTTTTCTAAACATTTAATAACTTAAATATGATTGATGTTTACTCTGACCAACCCATTGGGGTTGGGATACACAGGATTATGAGATGTTAACGTTATCATGCGACGGCGAAATAAAATAATAGAAGAGAGGGAGTTAATATCAAAGTTAAGGTCGCAGAACAGAAGGATTAGTAGAGGTAAGAGGAATTCCAGATCTGTTAGAATATCTTCTTTGTAGTGTTTCATTAAAAATGAACGCAGTAACAAGCAGTCCATATCGTACCCCCTTTGCTTATCAAAGAACAAGGAATCTCGGAGGCAGTAGATTTAAGCATAATTACCGTGGACGTGCTCCTTATCGTCCTTACCCTTTCCTCAGATGTTCTGTGCAGAATATTCCCAGATATATTAAAATGACTAAGAGGAGTGCCAAGAAACTGCAAGTATATGATGAACATATGAAGGATATAATGTTTACCAATAAAGGTGTGTCAAGGTTGTTTAATGGAATTGATTTGGAAAATAAGAGGTCTAATCGCCAATCAGATAAAATTATTGTGAATGGGGTAAAATTAATTGGAAATATATCTCTAGGGGCTGAGGCAGAGAAACTTGACCAAGTACATCACATCATATTATTCATTGTAAGTGGCAACGCCCCATCTGATTTTGTTCCAACACCGGACAAGATATTTATTGGTATTCGTGAGGGTAATCCAGATACCTGGATAGTAGACCAAGATCAGTCCGATAGATTTCGGATACTGAAGAAGTTAAGGTATAAGCTTATCGGTGGAATGGACGGAGACTTTGTGGGACAACTACTGGAAGTTGTGGACCGCTTTTGTCCTATTGATGTGTGGACATATTACAAAGACATGTTGTTAGGCAACGTGGGAAGTATTCAGAATTGTGCTTTGTATTTGGTGGCTGTTACTGTTAGTTCCAAAGAGTGTAAATACACCTTAAGATGTCAAGTGTATTTTAAAATTATTTAGTTTATTTATGTCAGGGGTAAATTAATGCATCTTTTGTTCTATGTAATGTTCAGGTTAATGGAGGTGAATGATATAAAAATCAGTGTTGTGGAAGGTGTTTCAACCAGTGATTTTACTTCAATAGAACTTGCATTGCCTAATTTGTTTTATCAATTGAGATTGAAATACGGTCACAAGAGTATTAAGGTGTATAAATTAAATATATAGAGAAAAAAAATAATTAACATATTATTTATGTCTCGCAGAGTTTTATCCCCCGGAGGGTTTAACAGTATTCAAATCCACCTTGATAACAATTTTATCTGATTGGCGATCAAACCTCTTATTTTTCAAATCAATTCCATTAAGCAACCTCAACACACCTTTATTGGTAAACATTATATCGTTCATCTGTTCATCATATACTTGCAGTTTATTGGCACTCTTCTTAGTTTTTTTAATATATTTAGAAATATTCTGCACATAACGTTTGCGGAAAGAATAAGGACGATAAGGAGCACGTCCACGGCAATTACGCTTAAATCCACTGCCTCCGAGATTCCTCTTTCTCCGATAAGCAAATGAGGTACGATATGGACTATTTGTTGCTGCGCCCATTTTTAATAAAACACTTCAAAGAGGATATTCTAACAGATCTGAAATTTCTCTTACCTCTACTAATCCTTCTGTTCAGCGACCTTAGCTTTGATATTAATTATCTCTCTTCCTCGCACGCTGGAACAAACTTTGTCGAAACTAACTGTCGGCTCTCTTCCCACAGTCCTACTTGCCACGTTAAGTAACGATTTACACACATTTGAATGAACTGACCGTAATTCATGGGATAATTTTCTAAGCAGTACAACATTGTATGCCAATATAATCAACAGCAGTAACAAAGAAAAGAGGAGTGCAAAAGCAATATACCATAAAAGAAAATCATCAAGATGGCTCTCCAACTTCACGAGCATGTTCTCATTCTAAAAGTGAAAATGGCAAAACAACGTTTTATAACAATATGGATAGCGTACTTAGAAAGCTTCAAATTTGAAATTCAAATTTTGAAATGGGTGAAATTTTTTTCGCTTAACACTGTAGTGTACTTTTTACTATTTCTTTAATAATTATGTCGGTGCCAGCTGTACTACAATACAAATAAGTGGGATATGATACCCGACAACATATCCTGTAACATGTACGGCCCACCTACTTTATGACGTCACCCGCGTGGAGGTGGGACCTACAGCGAGCTTGACGGCTCGCAAGGGGCAAAACAAGTAATATTATATTGTTTTGCCCCTAAAGACAGCTGTACCCTTTTCAAGAAAGGTGAAGTGGAAAGAAGGAGTTCTGTTATCATGGACTCTCAAGAACTTTCTAATATATTAAAAAATATAATTATGAGTGTTAAGAATAGTGATGAGAGTCAAGTGGTAATTACTGATGAAAAAGGTAATATTGTAAGCAAATGAGATGTACAGAATTTTCATTTGCATATTTCATTCTTAACAGTTTACATTTAATAAAGTTTGATAAAAGTTTTTATTAGTAATAGTGAATCAACCATGTTAAAGATAGCAAACTTTTTGCTTTGTCTATTTTATTTGACTGGGTATACTCAGGTTCAATCAAATATTCAAATTCCCTCTTGAATCAATATTTACTAATAAATTAAATATTTTTACAAAAAGAAAAAAGAAAAAATTATATTAGAGGTTTTTAAAGTTGGGAGAAGGGGTTCTGTTATCTACTCATCAATTGAAGTATTGTATCTTTCTCTCCCAACAGCAATGGATTGGCCAGAATAAACGTCAATTTTTATTCTGCATATGTTAATATATTTAATAAATTAAACATATAGAGAAAAAAATAATTAACATATTATTTATGCCTCGCAGAATTTTATCCCCGTGAGGGTTTAACAGTATTTAAATTCACATTGAATCAATAATTACTAATAAATTAAATATTTTTTAAAAAATAAAAAAATAAAAAATTATATTACCGTATAATCGTTTACATCCTATGAATAAACTAATTGATCGTGTCGCAGAACGATCAACACTCGGCGCAGCCGAGGAAACTTACGCACAACGGGTAGAGTTTCAAATCCGGAGGGTTTAACAGTGATTCAAATTTACCTTAAATAGATATTTAATATCAAATTAAATAATTACAAAATAAAATAAAATATTAAAATAAGTAATAAATTTATTTGTGCCTTGCAGAATTTTATTTCCGAAAGATTTAATAGGGTTCACATCCCATTTGATAAGAGATAATTTAATAACAAATTAAATAATTATAAAAGAAAAATAAAATAAATGTAAAAGGTGGGAGGAAGTGGGAATTCTGGAACAGAAATTTCAACTGGGGGAATAATAAAATCACATGTTTTCCGGGAATCCATGAACAACAATAGTAAATTCCAATTTAATATTATATTGTTTTGAAATTTAAAAACCCTGCCAGCTCACTACAGTGATTTTCAAACTTTACCGTATTAATGGGGACTTTCAAGCTTGTATGTAGACTGTTGTTGCCATCTAACTTCCGGTCATAAACATTTACTCTGACCAGTTCACTGGTGTTGGGAGTACATAAAGGTGAATATTTTATTAATATTTTATTCATCTTAATACTCTTGTGGTCGTATTTTAATCTCAATTGATAAAACAAATTAGGCAATGCAAGTTCTATTGAAGTAAAACTTTTTAATATTTTTCAAAAATATTTATTTATTAGATAATATGTATTTGACAAAATTAATAGATGTTCCTTATTTTCCCATTTTAGTTACCAAAAATTATTTTAAAATATAAATATTTTAATTTATGTCCAAAAATGTTTTTTTTAAATTTTTTCTTATGTTTCTTCAGTTAACGTGTACAATCATTTGAATAGGAGATTAGTTTTGACTTAAATTTAGATGAGTTATTTTATACGTTGAAATATTATACAAATCAATTTAAAGAATATATCAAAAAATTAGAAGCAAAAATAATAATAATAACAGACTCAATTTGGAAAAAGAAGGAAAAATGATAAATAAGAATCACTAATAAATCGGATTAAGTAAAAAAAAAAAAAAGCCCAAGTGCCGGGTTTGCCCAAATGATTTGCAATTTTTTTTTAGTGACATAAGTTTTCCTTTTTAACGGATTTAACTGAATTTTTTATAACAATTGTTTTTGAAATTTTCATAACCTTTTTAATTTTTTTATTTTAATTTATTATAAAATATAATGTTGAATATTATACTTATTTTTAATGTTTTAGAAAAATTAAGAATATCTTATTATTTTAAAAATTCTATTGATCATCAATTCCCATAATTTTTGGAATTATTTTTATCTTTTTAAAAAATTTCATAAATTATAAAATAATATTATTTTAAAGTATTGATAAATCTATTTTTTGTGATTAATACATGATTAAAACTATTGTAGTGGTATGCATATAAATAAAAGTTAATATAAAATTAAGTATTTGTATTTTTTGATTTTTTTAGTTATAGTAATTGTTAAACCCTCGTTCTCTAAGTGATTGTTAATATAAATTTGTAGAGAATCAGAGTTGGGATCTACTAGTCCCGTCAAAACAGGCTGTGACGTTAGGAATGGATACCACGTATATGCCTGCACAAGAAATGGGTAAGATGTTCGCCAGTGGACTCTCCAACGATCAAGTCAGGCAAAAAATTTTATAGAGAAAAAAAAGCTTAAGAGTGAATTTTGACAGAGTTTTAGCTTAGTAAAAGAGAGCATACATTTGTTTTTCAATTTAGTATCTATTTATAGGGAAAAATATAGTTGACCCGTCTGTAGAGTTCGACTCGACCCGAGCAGATTGGGTTGTATTTTCTCTCTCTGATCAATGCATAGTTATTAATGGTTTGATGGTGACTTATCAGTGGCATAATTGGATATCTCTATAAAATTTTTCTGCAAATGTCTTCTGTCATGTCAAGATGTCCATAAATATTCAGATCTAGTTTACGCTAGGGCTAAACTACCCATATTTGTCCATTTTACTCATGAGTAGGCCTATTATTACTGATCTCTCATCATCTTCGTATCACTTCTTGGATATATGTATCGTGGGACATGATCTTCGATGCCAGCCATCCATCTCGCCCCAGGGATTAAGTGTCTTGCTTTGCTCGGCTATGACTGCCGAGCATCGCTCATAAAGGTGTCGAGCATCATGTCTCAGGGCTTGAGGACCGAACTCCCGCTGAGCTCGACCCTCACGCCTCAAGCCTCTAGAGATTGGATATAACACCGTATAGCTCGGCCTATTGCCCGAGCTGAAACGGACATGCCGTGGAACGGCCCACGCTGATGTGGACTGCTGCGCTATACGGCTTTCCACGAGGTTTTGGTCGGAACTTGATCTCCCACAAAATTAATTATGAGAATTTTAAAATAAATAAAAAATTAAAATTGACCCCGTTTGGGTAATTTTGCTTATTTGCTTATTGACTTATAAGTTAAAAAATAAATCACGTCGTTTGGGTAACTAAATAAGTTAAAAATAAAAAAATAAACAAATAAACTTGTTTGAGTAGCTAAACAAATAAATAAATTAACTTATAAGTTAATAAATAAATAAATAAATAAATCACAAATTATCTAAATAAAGTAACTTAAATAAAATTTAACTTATTTATTAATAAATAAATAAGTCAATAATATTAACAAATAAATTAATAAATAAATAAGCATGATACACCCAAACAATTAGGCCATTGAGTTTTACTACTTTTTATGATTAAGATTGCGTACATAAATATGGGTTTAAACTAATTTGTCAACGTAATGATGTGTTTTCGACCACGCGCGGACATCAAAATCACTTTCTCAATTGGTAGAGTAGAACATCCATCACTGTTTGGATTAAATTTTTTTTTAGTTTTTTTATTTTAAATAAAAAAAATAGTATTAATTCTAATAAGTGTACTTTTTAAATTTTTTTCGTCATGAAAAAATAAAAAAATAAAATTTTTTAATTAAAATTTTTTAAAAAATTCATATAAAAAGAAAAAAAGCCAACTTAGCAAGTTTTTGATTTTTTTATTTTCTAATTTTTTTATTTTTAATGAATTTTTTTCAAAATTAGCTTTAATGGACATATTTTGTAGAATTCTCTAGTAGAAAGAATCAAAAAAATAAAAAATTTAAACTAAAATATAAAATAAATTCATTAAAAACAAAAAACAATACTCCGAAAAAGCCACTATGCTTTTTAATCCAGGCTGAAACCCTTTGAATGATTTTTATTTTGGTGAATGGCGCTGGTTTAAGAAACTAGTTTATTTTATTTATATTTTTAATAAATTTTTTATTTAGAAAAAATAATTATTGAGACTAATTTCTCTCATTTGATGAGTTATAAAATAATTTATTGGTTAAAATATAAATAATATAGAAAAAATAAAAATAAATTAAAAATAAATTTTATGATGTTTATTTTCATTTTGAGTCATTCTTTTTAATTAATTTTGATCAATTGTTTTACTTTTTATTTTTTTTCATCAAGATGTTATGGAAAAATAGAATTTTAAAAATAAAATATAAAGAAATTCAAAAACAAATAAAATAAATATAAAAAACCAAAGAATAACCCAAAGTAAGAGTTGGTTTGGCCACCGGTTTTAAGTTAATTTTTTAGTTTTAAGCCGACTTTTTAGCTTTAAGCACTTTAAGCTGAAAAGTTAAAGAGTTAATTTGGTTGGAATATGTGTAGTTTTTAAGCCAAATGCTTAAAGTGGCTTTAAGCTAAAAATTAAAAAGTTTTACTTAAAATTGTAAAAATGTTTTAAAATAATTTATTTTTAGATAATTTTATATCTAATATAACTCTTGTTTGATATATTTTAACGAGTAAATTTTAAAAATATAATATTTAAAAAAAATATGTATAATAAATGTTATGATATTTTTAAAAATTATAAAAAAAATATATGTAAAAAGTAAAAAAGGCTAAAAAATTGAGTTAGAAAGGGAAACTTTTTAATTTTTTAAAGTTTTAATAAAAAAAAAACTAAAAACTAACTTTAAGCCACTGCGACAACGAGGTCTAAGCTTGTTCTGTATGCCAAATACTTCCAAGCAAAAAACCTCAGCGACTCACTCCAACCAGACAATAATATTTATTGGATAAGTTATTTCCTGTCGTGGCATTACTGGAATTTAAATAAAATTGCTATTTTTATCATCCGATCTCAATAATTTTTTAGACTTTTAAGTAAAAAAATAAAAAATTAATTTTAAATCGATTGCCAAACGAGTGCTAAGGTTGTTCCGTATGCCACATACTTCCAAGCAAAAAATCTCAGCAACTCACTCCAACCACAATAATATTTATTGGATAAGTTATTTCTTGTCGTGATATTACTGGAATTTATATAAAATTTTCTATTTTTATCATTTGGTCTCAACAGTTTTTCAGATTTTTAACAAAAAATAAAAAAAATTAACTTTAAATTGATTGCCAAATGGGGGCTAAGCTCCGTATGCCAAATACTTCCAAGCAAAAAATCTCCGCGACTCACTCCAACCAAACAATAATATTTATTGAATAAGTTATTTTTTGTCATGACATTACCGGAATTAAATTAAAATTGCTATTTTTATCATTTAGTTTCAATAGTTTTTTAGATTTTTAAGTAAAAAGATAAAAATAATAATTTTAAATTAATTGACAAACGAGGGATAAGCTTGTTCTGTGTGCCAAATACTTCCAAGCAAAAAATCTCAGTGACTCACTCCAACCAAACAATAATATTTATTGAATAAGTTATTTTTGTCGTAACATTATCAGAATTTAAATAAAATTGCTATTTTTATCATTTGGTCTCAATGAGGCATCTGGCACGCTTTTGTGGTACGATCGATTGATAACTAATTTAAAAAATAATTTTTTTTGTATTTTTAGTTAAAAAGTTAAAATTATTTCAAAATATGTTGTTTGTTTAAGTAAAAAGTTTTTTATTTTTTATTTTTTATTGTTCAAATTGAATAATATTGCTTTTCTATTTGATAGTGATAGTAAATAAGTTATGAATAAGAGTGTATTATTATGTTTTAAATGTGGTTAGAATTTGAATAGAATATTATAATAATTAGTATTTTGATTTAATTTTTTGACATTTTAGTTTTTTTTTGTTTTTTGTTAAATGGATTATGTTGGCTTTTTGTGTTTTTAGCAAAAAAATTAAAAAAATTAGAGTTTTCAAACGGGCCGCCCTACATGGATTTGATTTTTGAATATATTTTTGTGATAGCATTTATTCATTACGTAGACCTTATTAATTTTTTATCCATGTAAAAAAAATAAATTCAATTCGATATTTTTAGCTACGTAATTTAATTTATATTTACTTATAAATAAATAGACAATAGATATAAATTAAAAAAAAAACAGTTATTTTACTTATAAATAACTGAATAATAAATACAATTTTAAGAAACAAATAATTAAATAAATTTTATCTGATCGCATGGCTGTAGATATTGAATTAATTTTATTTTTTACATAAACAACAAACTCAACAAACTTTACATACTAAACCAATTTAATCATAAAAGTATATCTAAAAATCGAACTTATTTTAAAGCACAACAGCATGGTGCCTGCTACTCGGATTGCTCAATCAAACAATGGAAGTATTTGGCAAAGTTACTGCTGATAGTTTTTACCTTTCTGCTACTAATTTTAACTATAAATAATAAATTTTTTCAAACACTTATAACTTCTGATACAACTTATAATTATTTTTTTCTTATATTTTAGCTATAAGTCACAATCTTTACTAAATACTCATAATTTCTGTTATAAGTCATAATTTATAAGCTACTAATTCTGGCAATACCAAACACCACTATTATTATATCTTCTATTTCAGGTTTTGAAAAATACTGTTCGCCCATTGTAGAATCCGCATTTGGTTTTTAGCTTAATGTCAAATTATTATTATTTTGACTTAAATGCATAAAAAGTTAAAAAAATAAATAGTTGTTTAGCAATGCGTGCTTATTGTCTTTGTGCTTAAATGATTTCTAACCTTTTGCCTTCTAATTAAAATATTTTTATATATTTTAAAAAATATATTATAACTTTTATTATACACATTTATTCTTACATAAAAAATAAATTTTCAGAGCTTGCTCATCAAAATCTATCAAACAATATCCACATTAAATATAAAATTATGTGAAAATTAAAAATAATTTTTTTAAAAAAATAATTTTTATTTAGCTTAAACTCACTTAAAAGTTAAAACCACTTAAAATTATGACTTATGGCCTTATTTGACTTAAAACTATTTTAAGTGGGATAAATTTTAATTTTTGTGATACTTTAAAATTATGCCCAATAAACTTTTAACTCACTTAGTTTTAAAATTTTAAAACAAAAACTTGACTTTAGATCAACTTAATAAATGAAACCAAAATTTATCTCATAACATATTTACTAAAAAAAAAAATCAAATTTGTTTTTAGACCCTTTCATAATAAAGGAAAATAATTACCTTATTCCATTATCATCCTAAATCATCCACCCATCTCTCAAATGGATATATTAACAGCCACACACACACACACACACAATCAAATTATGAAAGTGATCCATGTGGTAGTTATATTGACATATAGTATAATGGACAAAATTTTATCTGTAGGGTGGAGTTAATATTTTATTTTAATTTGGAGCAAATATTTGTATCGATATTATCACTTTTATATGGGGCCACACAAATTTATGCTACATATTGAAATAGAACATTGCCTTACTTTGCAGGAAGATATTATCACTTTTATATGGGGCCACACAAATTTATAGTATATAGTGAAATAAAGTATTTCTTTACTTTGAAGGAAATAATTTATCTAAAGTAATGGAATTCTTCATCGGTGTTTGATATTGTCACTACAAATAAAAGTGTTTTTGCGCCAAATTTTTTTGCATCGGTGTCAATTGTGTCTCAAATACTATACTGCTAAAAATATTTGACGCAAAAAAATGCTATTTGAGACGGTACGTGAACCGTCGAAAAAAATGGTCAAAAAATTGCCCATTTAAGACAATTTTTTACCACTGAGAAAAAAATAGTTGCAATAATGTGGGTTATTTGAGACAATTATTTCTCGTTGTAAAATATGGTAGTAAAAATGGGCAATTTGAGACGGCTTATTTACTGACACAAAAAAGTGGACACAAAAAATGAACTATTTGAGATAGTTTTTTTCCGTTGTAAAAAATAGTCGCAAAAAATACCCATTTAAAATAGACTTTTTTTTTACTATTGCTGAATAATTTTTTAGATTGATGGATAATATTTATGGTGTTATATATTCATGATGAATGCGATTGATTGTAATTTATTTGTCAGAAATTATTATGAATTAGACGAGTCTTACATTGATTAAATATATTTTTTAATATTTTAATATGACTTAATATATTTGGATGCATGAATATTTTTGTTACGAACAAAAAAACTAGAAAATCTATTATTTATTATTTTTTAGATAGTTATTTGTTACAAAGAAACGTCCAAAATAACTTTTTTTTAATATTAGAAAAGTATTTGAGACGGCAAAATTGGTTGACGCAAAAACTTTTTAAAACGGAAGTTTACCAACTCAACAAGAGTTGTTTTTACGACGATTTTGGTACTAAACACAAAATGAATCATTTTAAAAATAATTTTGCTACATTTTTTTAAGGCGTCTCAAAAAGTCATTTTCATCTATGCAAATGTTTTTAAGGCCGTAAATTTTGACCAAATACTTATTTAAGACCTTAGTAATCAATATCCCATTTGTCGACGCAAAGGCGACACAAATACTATTTGCAACCAAAAATTGACGAATTCAATAAAAATGAAAATTGGGCGAGGTGGATCAGGAATGAGCTCTTCATCCCTTATTTAAAATTAACATTTTTTTCTCTTTAAAAAAATAGTAAGAATGAAAGTATAAAATATATATTTTAAATATGTATACATATGTATATAGTTAAGAAATTTATTTAATTTAATACATTTTAATTTTAATTTTAATTTTAATTTTAATCTTGATACACATTTTATTGTTGCTGCTTATAACTGAAAACTAAAAAAAATATTTTTAATGTATTGTTACTCTAGATATTTAAAAAATTATTTACTATTTAAAATTAAATTTATTATTTATAAGAAGTCATCGAGCCATTTGCCCGAACGTCAAGTCATAATTGACTTTTTGGTTCGAAGGGGGAGGTCACGTGACTCACGTCACGTCAGGCTCCACTCGTGACCGATGAATTTAAGCTTGCATTGTCCTATGGGGTGTTTGAAATGTTTTTTGAGTTTTTTGCTATTAATATTAATAATTATATTTTTTTAAAATATTTATCATTTTTATTATAAATTATAATTATTATTTTTATTTCAGTTATAAATTAATATATTTATTAAATAATCATAATTTCTATTAAAAATAAAATATTTGGTAAAATTATTCCTAGTACTTTTAACTTTTTACTACTAATTTTAATTATAAATTATATAATATTTTTCAAACGCAATTAATTTTTGTTACAAATTATAATTATTTTTTTTATTTCAGTTATAATCAATATTTTTTATCAAATACTTATAATTTTTGCTACAAATTATAATTTATAAATTACTAATTTTAATTATACCAAACACTACCAAAGTATAATTTATAATTTATTAGTTTTAGTAACCTTAAATACCATCTAAGTTTTTTATGCAATATTTTTTGTTCTTGTCACTTTTTTTATCATTAGTCAAAATAAATGTACTTCAAGATTTTTTTGATACCAGGAATAAAAAAATAAAATAATTTGATTAAATTTTTTTTCAAATAAAACAAAAAAATCCAATTTGACAGTCTTATTTAATTTTTTATAACCTTTTATTTTCTTTTCAACTTTAGCCTACAGTGGCATAGTTCTTAGGTTCTTTCCTCACAAGAAACTGCAAAAATAAAAAATTTAAATTAAAAAAATAAAAAAGGTCCAAAAAATGGAAAAACTTTTTAAAATAAAAATTGTTAGGTTTCTTAAACCAAGCACATGTCCCTAGATTGTTTGATATAATTTTTTTGAATGGCTTTTTTCTTTTTAGTTTTTTTGTTAAAATATTTAATATTTTTTTTTTGTAACGATTTAAATGAATCATGATCCAATAATTTACATAAAAATCTATAAACGCGACTCAAAATACATAAACTCAATTATTAGTAGTAATCTATGAATTTCTTTATCTACCATATTCAACTTCTATTTTTTATCGATATGGGATGTACTATCATAATATTCCTGTTTAAAGATGCATCACGCGACTTAGGGTCTTCCTCTGATTAAAATGTAGATAACAGTCAATTAGTAGACGTAGAACAGTCCAATAAAGTTCACAAGATATACAATCTCAGAATCTCTATTCATTTGTCTACATTGCCACGAAGCTCATCACGAAAATCAGGATGAGTTCTAATACTATTTCTAACGACCCAAGTAAATTATTGGCCCAAATATTTGAATAAAAATTTAACAATGCGGTCCAAAATATTTAAATTTAAATTATTAATAGTAACTCATGAGTTTTTCTATATACCAATTCAGTTTCTATTTTTTACCAATGTAGAATGGAGTATCACACATTTGTTTTTTATTTTTAAATTATAGTATTTGAGATAAAAGCACTTTTAAAAAAAAAATCTTGAGAGTAAAATTATTTTTTTAATTGAGGGTATTATAGTTATTTTTTTTATTTTATAAAATTACTGTATCTAGGGTGTGCATAGGCTTTTCTAATTGAAAAATAAATAAAAAAATTAGTGAACCTTTTAAAAATATTAAACAGTCAAAATCAAAATTTTTTTTTGAAAACAAATTAATTTTTTAGATATGACAAATACAAGCCAAGGCTAAGTCAAGACCCACATTGAACAAAAAATTATTTCAACTTCAACAATGCTAAATATGCTAAAAAAGTGCTCTAAAAATTGCAATAATAAATTCCAAGCTCTAAGAGCCCAAACTGTGGAGCTCACATTTTAAATTTGACAACAAAATTCACAGTTTAGACAAATGAGAGAATAATAATTTATCGCTTAGTTAAGTAAGTGAACAATTTTTTTTAAACTTCTAGTGAATTCCATCAAAATACCAGCACATTAGTGAGTAGATGGTGTTATTTTTTTTTAATGTACATAATATTTTTTTTATAAAAAATAATTGTAGCATCAACATATGAAAATACTAATTGATACCGAATATCTTTTGAAATTATTAGTAATCAAACGACATCAATTAACGGAATCCGTAACCATATATTTACCATATACAGTCATGGATGTTTTATTATCTATATTGGTTTTCTGGGGTGAATTTGGTTTATTGGCTTATTTAACATTATAGATTTTTTGTTTTTAGTAAATTTTTTTATTATTTAATTAAATTATTATACTTTTTAAACTCTTCTTATTGAAACGAGTCGAAAAAATAAAATTTTTTGATCAAAATATTTAAAAAATTCAAAAACAATAAACAATAAACAATAAAAAACAAACAAAAATATGCCAATAAGTAACATTTATCCAAATAGGACCATTATTTTCTATATTATTTTATAAAAGGAAAACAAGCTGCGTAAATTTTTTTATTTCCTAAATTACTCTCAATAAATTACATATTTCTAACTCTTTCTCTCTCGAAAAAAATCACAAATTCCTCTTTATCTTTCTCTACAATAGGTTAATCTCTCTCTTTAAAATGCTTTAAATTTTTTTATTTTAAAATAATTCAAATTGCACACGTATTGCTTGTACCCAAATGCTAATTATTATAAATAGTCATATAGTTCTTATTATTTAGTTAAGACCTTGTTACCTAAAAAATAATATATATTATTATAATACAAATTTCTAAGAGTTTAGAGCCGGCCTAAATAATTAGGAGCCCTAGATAAATATTTGAAAATGTGCCTTATAAATTTTTATATTCACATATTTAAGAAAATATTATTACAAAATATAAAAATAAACAAATTGTCTTGTTACTTCACATTTCACTAAAATCCAATTATAATCCAAATAACATCAAACAAAATAAAAAACTACAGTATCAAAATAAAATAAAATAGTTAAACCACTGCAAGTAAATAATCATTTAAATACTACCTCTATGACACTTTTGATCACAAATTTACTAATTAAAGTTGTGTAGTCAACTTTTTTTACCATTTTGTTTCACTAGATAAGAATGTTAATTCATTTCAGTATTTTTGTGACATAAATGACTATTTTTTTTTATTAATTTTAACTTCAAAAAGCTTATATTCTATATACAATTCATGTGTTTAGAAATCAACAATCAATTGGATTTGGATTTCAATTTACTTAGGTTGGTTCTTTTAATTATAATACAATATTTAATTAATAATTTTATATAAAATTAAATATGAGATATTAATAATTTGGTGCCATATATTTTGATAAAAATTAAGAGCCCAAAGCAACTCTCTCATCGCTTTAGACAACAGGGAGACTCTGTAAGAGTTAAAATTTAATGAAATTATGTCACGTGCTTTTTTCTTTTTATTAGTAGAGATTAATATATATATATATTTAATTTGATTAATAATAAATAAAAAGGTAAATTTAAAACAACTGCACCTAACTTTTCACTATTACTTGTTGCATAATTTTTTGTATAAATTTTTTAAAAACATTAATTTGTTAACTTTTTTATTTTTAAATATTTAAAGTAAAAAAAGTACAGTAAAACATATCATATGCGGATCACGTTTGTTACAATTTTAGTTGAGACAGAAGGTAGGAAAATACTAAAGAGAGTTGGATATGCACTTAATAAAAGGTAAAAAAATACATTAATATTTATATAAAGTTTGACCTTGTTTGGTAGGTTGGATTTATGTTAAGTTTTTTTTAAAAAGTAGTTTTAAGCTAAATAAGTAAAAAATTTATTTGATAAATTTTAAAAATAACTTAAAATCAAAAGGTAATAAGTCAAAAAATCTTAACTAAAAAGAAAATAATTTTTATTTTTTATTTTTACACAATTTTATATTTAATATGGATCTTATTTGATAGATCTCGACAAGTAAATTTTAAAAATATATATTTTTTATAAAAAATAAGTATGCATTACAAAAATTATGTCATTTTTAAAAATATATAAATTATTTTAAATTAATAATCAAAAAATAAAAAAGTTAAAACCTAATAAGTAAAAAGATAAAAAAATTATAGTTAATAAGCAAGTTAAAAACTTATTTCGGTTTTAACCCAGCTCAATGACAAGAACCAAACGGGAAGTACATTAGTACTGGTCATTGTGTTTAAAATTATTCAATTATTTAATTTTAGTAATTTAAAAATAAAATTAAAAAATAAAATTAATAATTATTTAATTCATCAATTTTAAAACATTTAATTAAAAATAATTTTATTTTTTTATTAATTTATAGAGAAAAGAATAATGAGAATAATATAATAAAAATAAAAATTAATTTAATTTTTTATTAAAGAATAAAGTTGTTTGGGAGAAATATTAAAGGTGAAGCAAAAATACATTTTTTTAGAATATATATATTTGTGCGTTGAATTTAATTGTGGAATGATGTTAACTACTCATTCAAAATTAATCTATTGGAGATTAAAGATATTTTTATAGTATACTAGTAATTTATAGTATCTACAAAAGTAGTAAAATATAATTTAAAAAATATATTTATATTAAAATTTTATCATTTTCATTAAAATATTATTCCCACAAGATAACTTCCTCATTTCGCGTGCCAGGACGTGGTGCCACGTGGCCTCACACTCCCAACGGTCGCACCACGCGCATGTTAGTAGCTCTACCTCACTCGTCAGCGCATTAGCAAATTGCAAAGCACAACTCCCTCAACAGGCTCAATACGCCGTCGTATCGAGCATCCTTCCTCCCTCGACTAATCACTAGTTTCACTTATAAAATTCTCTCAAACCCACCATTCACCACCACACTCATTGGATAGACGGCTCTCAGTCGTCAATAGTTTATCGAAATCTCTCTGTTTTCGCTTCTTCTGCTTCTGATCCCTCTACAATGGCGAAAGAACCAGTTCGCGTCCTCGTTACTGGTGCAGCAGGTATGGCCCGCTGCAAAAATCTCACCGATCTTCCTCGGATCTGTTTATATTTTGACTGAACAGTTGTTTATCACCGCGTAACTATCATTTCCACCGATCTTTGTTTCTTTTTGCACGATTCGGATCGAGATCTACTGAATTAGTGGTTCAATTTAAGTTCGCATCTGAAAACCATATTGATCGTCAGAATTG